>JAPDVR010000022.1:4539893-4542393 GCA_026230005.1 Gila orcuttii | reverse complement strand
TTTTACCATACCAGAACCACAAAACCTTAGCGTAAGACCTGGAAAACACTCACTTGATAAAGCAAAACGATCTCATTTGACCAACGGCTCCTCGAACAACCAGAATAAAGAATCTTGTCTTTCCATTCCTTGTAAAATTAAAATGTCCCCACATTTTAAAAAGTCCACTGTAGAAAGAAGGTAAGTCTTTTAAGTTCAGCTGTTTATGATCCATAAGTATCAGAGTGCTGTCAAGTCCAAGTCTATCAGTCTTCTGTAGGATAATCTGGGCAGCTTTTCTCCATACCAGGTCTGCAGGACCAGTTAATAGTCTCTGGATGAATTGCAAGCGAAAAGTTGCCAGTCTACTTGGAAGGTGCACCATTCCTTGGCCGCCTTCTCCCACAGGCAGAAAAAGTACGCTTTGAGGAACCCAGTGAAGCCGATCCCAAAAAAAATTAACAAACATTACTTGCAACCTGGAAAGCAACCCAGGAGGAGGGTCCACACATGACAATTTATGCCACAATGATGAGGCAGTCAAATGGTTAATTATTAAAACCCTTCCTCTAAAGGATAATTGTGGATGTATCCACTTCCATCTCTTTAGTCTACCCTCTATTTTTTCAACCACCCCAACCCAATTTTTTCCTTGCGTGACAGTGAATCCCTCCTTTTTTCCAAATTAACCCACCAGGTAATAATGGTGGACTCTTCTCCCATTTCCCAACAACCAATGCATCACTTTTACTCCAGTTTATTTTGGCAGCAGATATGCTTCCAAATTCTTTAACAATTTTAACCAAAGTATTTGTCGTTCTGTCCATTAACCATAATCATTACATCATCAGCATAAGCTGATATCTGATGCTGCAAGTTGTTGTGAGGTAATACTAAACCTTCTATTTTAGAACGCAGCTTATTTAACAATGGTTTGATTGCTAAAGAATACAGCATTCCAGAAAGTGCACATCCCTGTCTAATGCCTCTATTAACTTTAAAAGGGGCGCTCAAACCACAATTGATTTTTAGCATACTTTCAATATCTCTGTACAGCACTTTAATTACTCCAATAAAACCTGGGCCAAAACCAAAAGCATTGAGTTTTCCAAAGGTACTGGTTCTCAACTCTATCAAATGCTTTCTCTTGATCAATGGAAATGAGTCCTAAATTGATACCCAAAAGACCAGCAACTTCTATTATATCCCGAACAAGAAAATTATTATCTAAAATAGACCTAGTAGGCACACAGTACGTTTGGTCAGGGTGTATGACCTGCCCCATCACCTCTCTCAATCTGTTGGCCAGAGCCTTAGAGAAGACTTTCAAATCAGAGCACAACAAGCTCACTGGTCTCCAGTTCTTAATTTCTTGCAAATCGCCTTTCTTTGGTAGAAGAGTAATCACAGCTCTCCTACAACTCAGAGGTAGAGAACCCTCAGCTATGCTCTCATTGAGAACACCCAAGAAATCCTCACCCATCACCTCCCAAAAGGCTTTGTAGAACTCAACTGGAAGACCATGAATACCAGGCGCTTTTCCGCCCTCCATGTTCTGCAATGCATTCCTAAGCTCTTGCTCACACAAAGGCCTCTCAAGCACTGCCTTTGACTTCTCCTGTAGCTTTGGTAAACCCGCATAAAAACTAGCAGACATTTCTTCATCTTCCTCATATTCACTCCCATACAGTTCATTATAGAGCCTCACAGCCCGCTGTCTTATTTCAGACGGCGCTGTCAGCTCTTGCCCATTTTCTGAGCGTAGTGAGTGAATATGTCGACTCTGGCCATTTTTTCTTTCTAAACTAAAAAAGAATTTGGACGGGGCATCCATTTGCATAAGATTTTGATAACGTGACCTGACCAAAGCTCCCTTTGCCTTCGTGCCTAGTAGGTCCGCAATACATAACTTTTTGGACCTCTATTAATGATTGTAACTCCACAATTTCAGCTTCAAGTTTTTCCATTTTTTGTGCTATATTTTTAGAGACACTAAAAGTATACTGTTGACATAACAATCTAATTTCAACTTTCCCATAGTCCCACTACTGGCGTAAATTTACAAAACACTCTTTTTTAAATTTAAATTCTTTCCAAAAAAAGACAAAAACCTCTTTAAACTTTAAATCATTCAACAGAGAAACATTAAAATGCCAATAGGCACTCTTTGACCTAATATTTGCTATAAGGAATTTACATGTAACAACAGCATGATCAGAGAAACCAGATGGACTAATTACACAACTTTTCATAATATTAAAATGGTGTTTAAAGCAATATAATCTATCTAATCTGGCCAAAGAAATTTGATTCTCTCGAGTATGTGTCCACATATATTGTTTATCATTTTTATTCAAACGCCTCCATATATCACACAATTTATGAGTCTCAATCAATGTTCGCATAGCATGGCTTGAGGCTTCATGAGGCTCAGCATGATTTCGATCTTATACATAATTCTCAGTGCAGTTGAAATCACCACCTAAAAATAAATATTCATCTGAGTTACAGCTCTGCAAAA
>JAPDVR010000022.1:4449893-4532393 GCA_026230005.1 Gila orcuttii | reverse complement strand
CAAAGATGAGTTTTAAGAGATTAAATGACTGACTACAGGGGGACTTTAATTTCTCTTTGGCTGAGAAAAGAAAATCATATACATCTTGGATGGCTTTGGTGTGAGTAAAAAAAAATCAGGAAATGTTCATTTTTATGTCAACTATTCCTTTAAGGGCCTTAAAGAACAAAGTTTTTTTTTTTCCATTCTTCGCTTAGGGCTAAAAAGAAGTTTGAAATACTGTTAACCAACATCCAGACGCCATCCAGATGAATATGTAAATATGTGCTGTGCACTTTCCTCTCAATAATGAAATGAACACAGCGGTTCAGAAAGCGTCTGATCACAGCGATGTGGATGTGTTTGCAGCGGCTCTGGGATTCAGCATTACAGTCACGTCATGTTTATTCATCAGCACTTTATACAATATATTTCATCCTTCCCTCGTGCTTTGTAACACATCCTTCCCTCGCAGGTCAAAATGACCCGAAGCCCTAAAATTATTCATATTTTTTTTTTCTTTTGTCCAGAAAGATTTTATTTATTTTATTTCATTTTGATAATATTTTTTTCTATTTTCAATGCAAGTTTTTGGAGATTTTTGTTTTGTATTTTATTTACCTTTTAAATTACTAGATGTGATCAATAAATAATAAATAAATAGTAATTTAAGCACATTCCTCACATTCTTTCAACTTAAGTTCAAAATAACACTATTTCATGCAAAAAACATTTTAATTCAGCTCTAAATATATTACATTGGGTGTCTTTGCGACCTCTTGTGAAAAAAAAATAAAAAATACAACATGATATTTCATGACTCTTGCCACTAGGCGGCCTTATAGATCTATATGGAGCAAATGAGCTGTTCCTCTGGATCCTAAAGTCAGTTTTTCTTCAGTATGCGTTTAGAAACGCATGTAGACATTTATAAAATAATTTGATGGTAAAGTTTTAGCATTTTTAGTTTGAATTTTGAGCATTTTTAGGTTTTGTACCTAAGCATTCTACATTGGTTTTGTACCTAAGCATTGCTTCAAGTACTGAAGCATTCCTCTCATTACTATGGGGGTAGAATTGTTGCATTATTCCAATTAAATAGATTGTGATCCACAAATAAATGTAAAGAGATTCACAAAAATATATCAAATTCACAAATAAATAAATTAAGATCCACAAATAAATGTAAAGAGTTTCACAAAAAAATATAAAACTCACAAATAAATAAAATTAGCTTTGCAAATAAAAATATATATTTACAAATGTGTTTTATGCCACAAACACAACTGGGCTGGTATTTATTTGTGAACCGCTTTCTGTGCATTTGTAAATCCCCTCACGCATTAGTGAATCGGTTCCTGTGCATTTGTAAATCCCCTCACGGATTTGTGAATCGGTTCCTGTGCATTTGTAAATCCCCTCACGCATTTGTGGATTTTGAAACACTTCGGTTGTACATTGGTTGTAGCGAGAACGTGCTACGATTGGTCAGCTCAATGTGGCTGTTATCTGATTGGCTTAGGTAAAGGGTGGGTGGAGTCCACTTATTTGTGGATTTGTCTGCACGTCGACGCTAGAAGTGTTTCAAAATCCACAAATGCGTGAGGGGATTTACAAATGCACAGGAACCGATTCACTAATGCGTGAGGAGATTTACAAATGCACAGGAACCGATTCACAAATGCGTGAGGGGATTTACAAATGCACAGGAACCGATTCACAAATGCGTGAGGAGATTTACAAATGCACAGGAACCGATTCACAAATGCGTGAGGAGATTTACAAATGCACAGGAACCGATTCACAAATGCGTGAGGGGATTTACAAATGCACAGGAACCGATTCACTAATGCGTGAGGAGATTTACAAATGCACAGGAACCGATTCACAAATGCGTGAGGGGATTTACAAATGCACAGGAACCGATTCACTAATGCGTGAGGAGATTTACAAATGCACAGAAAGCGGTTCACAAATAAATACCAGGCCAGTTGTGTTTGTGGCATAAAACACATTTGTAAATATATATTTTTATTTGCAAATCTAATTTTATTTATTTGTGAGTTTTATATTTTTTTGTAAAACTCTTCACATTTATTTGTGGATCTTAATCTATTTATTTGTGAATTTGATATATTTTTGTAAATCTCTTTACATTTATTTGTGGATCATAATCTATTTATTTGGAATAATGCAACAATTCTACCCCCATACATTACATTCATTCCCAAGGGAGTCAAATTGACCCGTGAGTGAAGGATTTGTTACGGTTTTAAATCCTCGAGTCCATTCAGTTTTGTGTGTGTGTCTGTTTGTGTGTATTCATGATTCAAGTGCAACAAAAGTCCTAGGGTTTTGGACCCCTGTGATGAACACTCAATTTAAAAAAAAAAAAAAGGTTTCAGGTCAAAATGACCCAAGGGAAGGATGATGGTTTTACAGTATTAAACATGAACACAGAAGCTGTATTTGTAATTGAAAGCGACACTGACAGTCTGTGCTTGTAACGGCTGCCGTCTGTAGTTTATATCCACTGCTTTATTCTGTCTCTGCCGCTGCTGTGGATGAAGTTACGGGGTTATAAACCACCGCCTGAGCCGGTAACACTCACCGCATGCTGTGTGTGTGTGTGTGTGTGTGAGAACACCCGTCACATGCATCATGTGTCTGATTCAGTGTGTAGACTCTGGTCATTTCCGGTGTGCATGTCATCGCTTTACTTCATTCCTACAGTTCACTGCGGACAATACAATCTCCTGTTGCATTGGGTTCGAAGGTCATGTGACCGATTGCGCCTCATGTAGTGGCTCATGGTCTGTCATGCATGTGCTGTGACTCATGTTTTCATCTTATTTTATGTGTGTGTGTGTGATCTGGCTGGGCAACGATTAATCGCAATTAATCGCATCCAAAATAAAAGTTAACGTACTGTGTATTTATATATTCAAAATAATTATACACACACATGCATGTATATATTTAAGAAATATTAACATGCATATACTGTTTATATATTTATATATAATTTATATTATATACATATTTTATATATAAATTAAAAAAATTCTTAAATTTATACATGCATGTGTGTGCATTTATATATACAAAATAATTATACACAGTACACACATATATTATGTAAACACAAACTTTTATTTTGGATTAATCGTTGCCCAGCCCTAGTGATATTCATATTCTCTGTGTGTCTGTGTGTGTTCACTCTTCTGTTTCTCTCTCAGGCTACTGAATTGGGCCAGACGTTAAATGACAGTGTTATCAAGCCCACACAAGAGAAGGTAACATCATGTGTGTAACTAGTCTAGTTAAGAGCGAGTGTTGTATAAGTGGATGCTGCCTGTGAACGAAAGATGCAGACGTTATGTCAGATTACGTTTTCTACATGGATGTCACACAAATACAATTTATATCCAAGTAAATTCATCCAGGTTTAAAAATGGATACACTACCATTCAAAAGTTTAAGTTCGGTAATATTTTTTAAAATGTTTTAAAAAGAAATCTCTTCTGCTCACCAAGGCTGCATTTATTTAATCAAAAATACAGTAAAAACAGTGAAATATTATTACAATTTAAAACGGCTAGGCTGAATTTATTTCATTACTCCAGTCTTCAGTGTCACATGATCCTTCAGAAATCAGTATAATATGATGATTTACTGCTCAAGAAACATTTATGATTATTATCAATGTTAAACAGTTGTGATGCTTCATATTTTTCAGGATTCTTTGATGAATAGAAAGTTCAAAAGAACAGCATTTATTTGAAATAGAATCTTTTGTAACATTATAAATGTCTTTACTGTCACTTTTGATCAATTTAATGCGTCCTTGATGAATAAAAGTTTTTATTTATTTATTTAAAAAAATAAAAAAAAATCTACCCCAAATGTGAATGTATAAAAGCAAACCTTAAGGTTAGTCATAAATTCAGGTATTTCACACTGGTCACATGTGCTGCGATCCGAATCCAAATGTTAGTCAATTACCTTTTTTTTCCCATGAATCACACGTAAAAAACGTCATTAGACATTAACTATGACCATCATTGACGAAAAAAGAAATCTCTTTAATCTTTTTAAATGAAAAAAGGAGACAAATTATTCTACTGTTTTTAACGAGTCTCTACGAGCGCTCATGTTTGCGGTTGCCAGACGCCAAGATTTGAAATCCCCCAATAAGTGCTTTTCTGTTAATGGTACATTTTCTTCCCGTTGCTTTACTTAATATTTGCAATCTGGCAACCATGAGTGTGATCTGAAAACACTCTTGCTTGTATTCCAGGTAAATCATCACCGCTGTCTGTCCCTTACATTAGTTTTGTTAAACTAATGACATCTTCATCAGCTATGATGACACACCGACCGCTTTCACATTACCAATGTTTCATGCGACCCGCGTCCAGTTTCGAACCAAACTCCCAGTGTGAAAGAACCTTTAAAATGCTCACTGTGAGCTGAAGTGCAGCAGAGGTTGTGGGGTAAGATGTGCCAGCGACCCAATTATAGTGGACCTATTATGCCCTTTAACAAAGTCCACCAGGAGCAGTGTGTTGTGATTGGCCGAGCGCTTTGAGTGTTTTTGGGAAATGTCCCGCCCCTTACCATAACCAAACTCAACCAGGCCCCGCCCCTTTATTCTGCGTATGAATTATTTCAATGAGGAATGTTTTGCTGTAAATCGTCAATTAAAATAAATGGGATAAAGCAAATCAAAATAGCTAAAATAGAGTCACGTCTTATGCAAAGTCATTTATTATTTTCTAGGGGTGTAACAATATATCGTGTCACAATATATCGCAATACAAAAATGCAACAATATGTATTGTGGATAGTTCAGCCAAAATGAAAATTATTGTGCGAGAATTTTTAGTTTTGAGAGTTTTAGTGTCTGTACTACATTAAACTACTATAGTATATATACTTTATATAGTATATGTTGAGTATAATGTATAATAATGCAATGGGGGAATATTTGTGGGTCCTGATAATACAAAATGTCTGATGTTACCAGTAAAAAGTGGCCTACATTATTTTAAATATATCTAGTCAGTGACAGAGTTCAAGCATATTCGTCTAAAATAATTCTATGTTCATCTTCAGTATCATGAATATTGTTATTCTGGTGTCTCTATTGTCCTGTATTGGGTTTCAGCACCAAGTCCAATCCTATTCATTTACACACACAATGTAACACCAAATTTAGCATTTTAATCACCAGTAAATATTTTGTTAACTTTTTATCATGTCTTGAAGTATCGCAATAATATCATATCGTGAGTTCAGTTTCGTGATATATATCGAATCGTGACATGAGGGTATCGTTACACCCCTAATATTTTCTTTTGATTTTGTGGTGAAATGGTTTTATGTGAATCTCACTGAATGAAGTCACTGCAAACATCATGAAGCAGGTTGTTGTTCTGCCGAATGTGAAGTGTGTCGATCACACAGTGCGTTTCTAACTCGTCTAGGTGAAGGACGGGAAGTTGTTTGATGAAATGGCCGTCGGCATCACCGGTCTGGCCACTAAGGTACGAGTCTAGGTGTTTCTCACACACCTCTTCTGCTCACACACATCTGACGTTTTGCTGATGTTCAGTGGCGCGTCGTGATCTGGGTCAGACGAGGTGTGTGAGAGGAACCATGTGCTCTTTCTGTGTCTCAAACTCACTCTTCTTTCTCTCTTTGCTTTCTTTGCTGCCATTGTGATTATGGTGGTGAGTATGATGATCTAGAAATAACATGTAATCATGAGAAGGAAGTGTGTGCTAATAAATCAGTAATCATGGATGCTTGTGTTAAAGACCCCATGAAATCCAGATTGCTGCTCATGAAGTTTTAGCAGATTAACACTTTTTAAATGTACAATCTCTGCTGGGATAACAGACCAAAATACTACTGACATTGAGCATCTCATCAGGCTTTATGGATGTGGCGCATCTCCAAACTTATGGATATTAAACAACAAATACTACAAACTCTCCCTAATGTTATGCAAAAACTTCATGTTTCTATGCAAAATGTAAAAAATTCTCATCGGGGCATTTCATGGGCTCTTTAAATCATCTCACACAAGTTATGTGAGGATTAAACTGAATAACCTAAAGGCACTTTCACACCAAAGCAAAAAAACACTGATCATTGGACTCTTCACACTGAGAATGAAGCAGCAAACTAATGAAATGCATTGCTAAATCGTCTTCAGCAGCGCAAACACTGATAAATAAAGTGAGATTAAATCCATGAAGTCTATTTGTCTGTTATTAATGCATTATGGCATTATTGAAAGTTCATATTTACCTTGGGTGTTTGATTTTGCTGCTGAATATTTGTTGGCTGTGAAAGGGTCTTAAAACACTGATTTGATCCTTTCTGTGTAATCAAACGGCTTTGGGTCAGTGGTGTCAAAGGGACAGTTCACTCAAAAATGAAAATTAGGCTATCCCATGATTTACTCACTCTCAAGCTATCATAGGTGTATATGACATTCTTCTTGCAGATGAAAACAAAAAATGAAAACAAAAAAAAGTCCTGGCTTTTCCAAGCTTTATAATGGCAGTGAATGGAGGAGGAGATTTTAAAGCCCATAAAAGCGCATCTATCCATGATAAAAGTGCATCTATCCGTCATAAAAGTGCATCTGTCCATCATGAAAGTGCATCTATCCGTCATAAAAGTGCATCTGTCCGTCATGAAAGTGCATCTATCCATGATAAAAGCGCATCTATCCGTCATAAAAGTGCATTTGTCCATCATAAAAGTGCATCTGTCCATCATAAAAGTGCATTTGTCCATCATAAAAGTGCATCTGTCCATCATAAAAGTGCATCTATCCATCATAAAAGTGCATTTGTCCATCATAAAAGTGCATCTGTCCATCATAAAAGTGCATTTGTCCATCATAAAAGTGCATCTGTCCATCATAAAAGTGCATCTATCCATCATAAAAGTGCATTTGTCCATCATAAAAGTGCATCTGTCCATCATAAGTGTATCTATTTGTCATAAAAGTGCATCTGTCCATCATAAAAGTGCATCTATCCATCATAAAAGTGTATCTATCCGTCATAAAAGTGCATCCATGATAAAAGTGCATCTTTCCATGATAAAAGTGCATCTGTCCATCATAAAAGTGCATCTGCCCTCATAAAAGTGCATCTATCCATCATAAAAGTGCATCTATCCATCATAAAAGTGCATCTGTCCATCATGAAAGTGCTCCACACGGCTCTGGCGGGGTTAATAAAGTTCTTCTGAAGTGAAGCAATTAGTTTGTGTAAGAAAAATATCCATATTTATAACTTTATCGACTAAAATAACTAGCGTACGCATCGATTTATGGTGGAAGAGTAACGCCCGTTTCACACATACTCCGTTTGCAGTGCGTATGCGGTGCGTATTTTTTTCCGTACCCATGTTAACAGGTTAGAGCTTTCACACTGCACGCGGATGCGGTCCGGCGATCCGTTCCAGTTGCGGTGCGTATACAGCAGTGCAGAGATCGTTTACGCACCGAGTCTATTTTTGCTGTGCTGCAAACGCTGAATTAAAGTGACAGCGCACGGTTCGTGGTCAAAATGAACACAGACTGACCTGAATATGTAGTAATTTCACCATAAATGCATTTAATTCAATAAAATGTAGTAATCTCACCAAATGTATTTAATTAAATAAAATGTAACCATAAATGCATTTAATTAAATACTACTTTTTTCACAGTCATCTTTTTACTTTAAGACCGGGGTAAAGCAAAGAAAGCTACAATTTACTTCAACAAGGCCACATAATGAACGACACTCGTCTCATTCGTTGAGGTGGAAAAACAAGTTATTTGTGACATGCAAGATTTATTGTATACAGATTTAAATTATGCAAAAGAAAAGGTATGAGTCTGCTGTTTTTGTCAATTTTAAATTTTAATTTAAAATGTTTGCGATTTTAATATAAGTACATGGTTAAATATGTTACCACTTGCTTGAGCAACTTAATATATAATCTAGGCCTATATAAAAGTAATGCATTGAATAATACGTTGTTTAAATTGTGTTTTAAACGTGAATAGGCCTACAAAGAGAATTGCACTGGAGGCAAAAACTTTTGCTGCTGATAACTTGATTTGATTGATGATTTTTTTTAAATACCAATAGTGAGTAAATGTGTTTGTGGTACAGCCGCGGATCAGTTGCGCACTGCAAACGCACGCAGCATATGTGAAAGCACTATAGCGCGTGCTGCTCCTGTACCGCATACGCACCGCAAGACGCACCGCATACGCACTGCACACGGAGTATGTGTGAAACGGGCGTAACACTTGACCCGACGCACAGCTTAATGACGAACGCGTAAGCGCAGAGGAAAGAGCAAAACAAAACACCAGTCATGAATTAGGAGTCTAAATCGAGAATTTTTAAAGAGAAATGTGGGAGGAGCTTGAGTTTGTTGCCCAGCTGTATTTGCTTGAACCGCGAGAGGCGTCAAAGCTTACGCTACAAACAAAACACCTATTATCAATAGCTTTCAAACAGGTATAATGTTTGTACTGTTATGTTGTGTTTTTTTGTATTTTTGTTTTTTGTATGCGTTGAAAGTGCTTTATAAATAAAGAAAGAAAGAACGAAAGATAGGCATCAAAGCTTGCGCTACTCCTACATCTGCGTCATACATCGTCAAGTGTTACTCTTGTGGCTTAAGTCGACTTGCATATGACAGTCTGTCGGAAGCTAGTTATTTTAGCTAATAAAGTTTTAAATATGGACATTTTTCTTACACAAACGCATCGTTTTGCTTCAGAAGGCCTTTGTTAACCCCCCGGAGCAGTGTGGAGCACTTTTATGATGAATAGATGCACTTTTATGATGGATAGATGCACTTTTATGATGGATAGATGCTTTATTTTGGGCTTAAAAGTCCATCCCCCATTCACTCCCATTATAAAGCTTGGAAGAGCCAGTATATTTTTTAATATAACTCTTTATATTCGACTGATTATATTCGACTGAAAGAAGAATGTCATATACACCTAGGATGACTTGAGGGTGAGTAAATCATGGGACAATTTTTTAATTTTTGTGTGACCTATGCCTTTAAGTCGCTCTGTGTTTGTTCAGGTTCAGGGTGCAGGTGCTAAAGGCTGGAAGGATATGACATCGTTCTTCAGTGGGAAACAAGACGCCGCTGATGATGGGTAATTACACTTCTATATAACAAGGATTGAATAAATGGTTACACTTTATTTTAAGGTGTCATTGTTACAGTGTAATTATATATTTAAGTACTGAGTAATATTAAGCAACTACATGTACTTGCTATAGGGTTAGGGTAGGATTAAGATTTGGTTAACGGTTAGTTGCATTTAATTATGCCTATTTTCTTGTTATTACTATGGTAAATACATGTAATGGCGCTTTTCCACTGCATGGTACGGTACGGTTCGGTTCAGTACGGCACGCTTTGGCGCTTTTCTACTGCATGGTACGGTTCGGTTCGGTACGGCTCACTTGTGGCGCTTTTCCACTGCATGGTACGGTACGGTACGGTACGGCTCGCTTCGGCTCGCTTTAAATGGTACCAGCTCTGTTGAGGTTCCAAGCGTACCGTACCGATACTAAAATGTGACGTGGAAGCACTGTAGATCACTGATTGGTCAGACAGACAGAATCGTCACTAGCGTCATTGTATTTGCGAGACATCAAACCCGCTAGATTTAAATAGCCAGTAAACAGCCACTGCTGTAGCACCTGTTTTAAAACTACTTGCTTGACTTGCTTGAAGAAAAAAAACTTCCAAAAAAGAAATGGCTGAATCGTGGTCAGTGGACGAGAAGCGCAGACGTTCCTCTTGTTGGTTGACGAGGAGCGGATAAACTATAACGATCAGTCATAATCCCGCCCACTTTGAAGCGGTACTAACTGCAGTGGAAAAGCAACCAAGCTAAAGCGAACCGAGCCGAGCCGTGCAGGGCCGAGTCGTACCACGCAGTGGAAAAGCGAAGCGAGCCGAACCGTTCCGCGCCAAAACGTGCCGTACCGAACCGAACCGTACCGTACCATGCAGTGGAAAAGCGCCATAACATACAGTGGTGGCCAAAATGATTAGAACACCTGACTTATCTGAAAATATTTAAATTGTTTTGCCTCCAAAACATGATTTCATTTCATAATGTTCATGAAACATGGAGATGGTTGCTCTGGCACAACAAATATCAGATGAAGTGAGTCGTACTGTTTTTATCCACTTTTAACTATAATATTTGGTATGTCCACCTTTTGCAGCAACTACAGCATCACATCTCTCTGGCATAGTGTCAGTATATTTCCTGAGAACTTCAACATTAACCTTGTAAGACCCAAATATAGAAAAAAAAGAAAAAAAATTGTTCACCTGTCAGATGTTGTTGTAGGAGGCCTCTGATGCAAATAATAAAGGATTTAAAAAAAATGTTTTAGCAATTTTTTAAGGAAATGTTGTAATATTGCAACGTTGGGCCTATTTGGGAGCAGAATTTCAGCATTTGCACTCACACTGTCAGAACAAATATACAAAACAACTAAGGGCTCATTTGAAGTGTAGATTGCTTACATAGCACTATAACAGTAAATATTATTAATAATAATAATAATCACCCAACAGTCATATTTTTATGAATTAGAATTTATTTTAAAATAAACTCAAAAAATAAATATTAAATACAAACAGATTGAAAACTGTCAAAGAAACCGTGTCCAGTGTTCACTTGCAATGGTATTGCACTTCCTGCAGAGCGTATTCGAATATCCTTTTTTGCAGTGTCTGCAGCATCCTCTCATTCTGAAATGAAAATACTAGTTGTAAGAGTTAGAGTATGTTCAAGTATAAATAATTTAAATTTAAATGAATCCTATTTATGTGATACATTCCACTGAAGTCTAGGGCTGGGACGGTTACCGCATTACCGTGGTCACGTGACGCCTACCGCGGGTCTGAGCTCGTCACCATCATCACCGCAAAAAAAACATTGGCCTGCCCATTTGTGCACGTTGTGTCTAATGACATGGATTCATTGATTCTAATGACATGGATTATGTCTAATGACATCAGGGCCGGCGCGTGCACTTCTGCCGCTCTAGGCGAAAAACAATTGTGCCGCCCCTCTATTTGCAATGTATACCAGCAACAACACACAAAGACCAATATGCATACACAAAGACCAATATGCATACATATAACGCAAAACCAGCAACAACACACAAAGACCAATAAGCCATAGGCCTACATATAACGCAAATAGTGCGCAACGCGCGTGTGCCCAAAATGTCAACAATATTAAAGTTTATGCAGGAGGCAATGCCTGCTGGCATTTTTCTTTAAGCAGTCATGACAGGACTTTTCCAAATAATCACATTTCACCTCCTCAAATTACTGTTGCAAATCTCTTTACACCACTTTATTATGTGCGTAAAACACACACAAATGAAATGTCCGCAAGCACGTTATATTATCAGCAGGTTCAGCATCTTAAATAAGGACTAGAGAGCAAATAAAGCTTAACTTACGTTTCAGAAGCGCGCACGGCGGGCCTTCATCGCAGCAAAGGTCTTAACTACATCCTCTATTGCGAGTCTCTGTGCCAGTTCATGTTCTATGGAGATTGTTGCCAGTCCATTAAGTCTGTTCCCTGTTCACAAAACGTTCCCCATTCAAAGCAATCGGGACACCACATATGAAACAGCCAGCCACCGCTGTCAGCGAGCCGCCGTATTCAAGCACAGAGGGCGCGCGCGCCGCGCCCATACCTCCGGTTCAGTTTCCCGAGCACACGAAGTGCGGCGATCGGAACCCGGAGGCCATTCTGCCCCTAGCTGTACATGTAAAAGCATGGGAAGCGATTCCAGGGATATCAGAGTGAGTGCTGAGCAGTGAGCACAATAAGACAGGGCAGGGCTATTCGCTACAGTTCGCTCGCCGTCCCCCGCGCTTTCGAGCACGGACCGCAACGAAAGTGAATACGGAAGTAGCACATCTACTCCGCGCAGAAATAGCGAAACTGTTGTGCAACCCCTTTACACAACAGTTTCGCTATTTCTGCGCGGAGTAGATGTGCTACTTCCGTATTCACTTTCGTTGCGGTCCGTGCTCGAAAGCGCGGGTGACGGCGAGCGAACTGTAGCGAATAGAATGACTCAAGATAGTCAGTAAAATGATCCGAACTACCCATCACCCAGTCATGACTCGTGAGAGCAGGGGCTGCTGGGCGACGGCAGCTCAGTAAATCATATAAATAACCTATTTGGTGAATTGTTCATTTCCGGTTGGCACACATTTTGCCGCCCTTACAAAAGTGCCGCTCTAGGCAATTGCCTAGTTCGCCTATATGGACGCGCCGGCCCTGAATGACATTGTGTTTTACATGGATTCAAGGTTTTCTTAACAAAACTTATCATCAAAAGATGGAGCAAATCCGACCTTTCGCGAGTTGGGGAGCGCAAATTCGTCATCCGTCCGCCATCCATCCGCACCAACGTTTTTTGACCAATTTTCAAAACCGCCATCCGCTGATTGTTTTAAGGTCTGTGGGCGATGCAAGGCGTTGCTGCCGCGAGGCTGGAAATCACTTGGCTGTTCTAGAAAGGAGACTGATCCAGCAAAGATAGTTAAAGGCTAAAGTAGTATAGCCTATTGGTTATGTTGTATCCCTAGAATATCAGCAGTAAACTCCGTCTCCGATCGGCGCACAGGGACAAAAATAAATAAATAGCCTAAATAAAACGTACATCGGCAAACCTGACCTTACCTGACTAGGCTACTGTACAATTTTATCATTTCGTTTCGAATTTTGTTTAAAAGTAGACATTTTAAGCTTTCTATTTATTTCTCATGTCTGTGAGGCAAGTAGCCTATACGCTGAGTTTCGTTTCATTTATGAGACGAGCTCCAGTTCCAGTATTTAACGCGGTTTACCGATACCACAGGAATTTCTTGCTTTCCAACCGCGATTAGAAAAAAATCCATACCGTCCCAGCCCTACTGAAGTCACACAATTCTAAAAGGAATATACAAAACCCCAGACCTCTTACCTCTTACATCCCTGGACAATGGACCATGCAACCCCCTATATGTCTGAACATCCACACCTGTCCTTGAATAACCATCCTCCAAAGCATTCCACAAACAGTGTCTGCCTTGCAGCAAGCAGATATTTGGGCAAACAAACAAAGCTTATAAAAAAAAAAAGTTAACTATATATACTGCTAACATACAGGAACAATTTCAAATACTGGTACTGAAAGGACTTAAAACACTGCAACCAGAAATAATTTATTCATTTAAAATTATTCAAATCTGATCTAAACTGAAAATTATAACAAATAACACATTTAGATATTGTGAATCATCAAATACATTATTTCAGTAAGTATTTATCTTAAATGTGAACATTTGAGAAGTGCAATGCCTCCATGTAATGTGCAAGGTGCACATGCTATTTTGACTACCATTCTGCAACGTGGTAAAATTACAACAAAGACATAACAAACTAAAAATTTAATTTGATGCATGCATTCCACAATAACCAAGTATTTACATGAACCAGACATTCTAACAATCACAAAAAAAAATATTTCTGGTGTTTTACTTAGGAAATTTTGCAGGTTGTATGAGTTCATGACCTTATGGCAAGACCTATATACACATTTACTATCCAATGGCATTGCAAGGCTAAACAATAGCACCCATTAGCTATGTAAATGTGGTCTTTCAAAAAAACAAAAACTAATTTGCAGATGTGTTTTTGGAAGAGTTAAAAGTGATGTTGTAATTTTACAACCACAGGTCTTACAGGGTTAATGTTATCTCATGCCTTCTGCAACTGAAGCCAAAGGCTTTTCCTTTGATTGTACAATAGATCTATCCAGTTTATTTTACAACTCGCCCCAAATGTGCTCGATGGGGTTGAAGTCGGGACTTTGACGGGCCAGTCCATCATTTTCGATGTTCCAGCAGATTTCTTCTGTCACGGGTAGTTCTGGCAATAGTTAGAAGATTGTTTAGGGTCATTGTCCTCTTCGAAATAACAACTGAAACCTCTTAAATATGCAAAGTGGTCTAATAATTTTGGCCACCATTGTATGTAACAAGGATGCTGTAAAATAAAGTGTTATTGTTACAAAAGTTTTTTGCTGATTTTTTTTTTCTTTCTTTCTTTCAGTTCTGCTTATGGAGAAGGTTATCAGAACCAGGATCCCTTCGGCACTCAAGCTCCTAAGAAGGACTTCTGGGAAACTTTCGGGAGTGCCGTGACTCCCAGCGACTCCGTGGAGAAGAGCTGGAGCATGGAGGCTCACGCCGACAATAAGAACAGTGCCGGAGAGAGCTGGGAGACCTGGGACAACGACTGGGAGAAAGCTGGAGACGCCAAGAACAAGAAGAGCCCGTCGAAAACCAACGAGGACTCCTGGGACAACAGCGGCTGGTAGACCGGCACAAACACACCTCTGACGCTCGTCGCTGTCCGTTTAATGTTGAGAATGAGTTTATAAAGGTCTTTCTGGCCTTTTCTCTGTCCATGATGGAGATGTTTGATATTACACTATCATGTTTCATGTTGACACCAGCAGAGATCTGCATGTCATCTGCTGTTTGTGGTCTGTGGATCATAAACTTTCTGATAATGTGAGCGGATCGAGTGGCTTTCCTTCGTCATGACTGACTCTGTTTGTCTGTTTGTTCATGAATTTTTGTTTTATACGTATATGACAGATTCCTATTAAAAAAAAAACTTTTATCAGCAGAATCATTCAGTCGTCATAAATCATCCTGTTTATTATGCATTCATGTTTATATTGTCATCCTGTTTATGTAATCATCATGACAATAACTAAACGTTTGTCAGTAGAAGCATGAAACGTTTAGTTAATATCCTTCAGTTCAACATCCATCACCTCATGGCCTTTTGTGGAAATCGCTGGTATTTTTAAAAATATTTTGGGCGTTTATAATCATGCTATGTATTTTGTTAGTTCATTTGTTTCCCTCTTCTGTAGTGACTGCTGCGTGTTTTTCATATCGTCATTCCAGATGTAAAATGTGTTTGACATGCAAGAACAAATTATCACAAGGTTTCATGTTAAACTCAAGGCATGAACATCAAACATTATTTATTTCTCTTTTATTTGTGATTTCAGCTGAAGGGGATGTTTCTCTTTACCTCGGTAATAAGGTGGTTGTTTACTGTATTATTGTCACCCTGAATCTCTCTATGATATTGAACATTTCTATTATCCATCCGAACATCATGTGTCCAATGATCTGTTGATTTGATATCTTCTGTGTGGATGTAGCGGACTGGTACATCTGTGAAACACACCATATGTTTGAACTGTAACAACTCCTGCTGTGTCTGGGGAAAATGGGCGTGCTACACTATATTCTGCTAGTTAAATGGTATAGTTAATAAAGTGTTAAACACCACCTGACTTCTGAACTTGGTCTCATTTGAACCTGATTTTACTGAGAAGTGAAACCAATGAGACTAATAAAGGTCATGATTTGACAGCTGAAGATGTTTTCTGTGCAGATTTTGAACGTATAAGCATGCTTTTGTCACTGGGTCTATCACAGATCGAGTGGATGACACATTCAATTCAAATTTATTTGTGTAGCGCTTTTCATAATACACATCGTTTCAAAGCCGCTTTACAGAAAATACATGAGTCCACATTACAATTTAGAGTGATCTGTTATGAGAGGAAACAGTCTAAGTTATGTATTTCAGAAATGTACATATACAAGATCACAGTTAGCTAAAAATTTATTAATTTAAACAATGTAATAATTGAAGGCAGAAACAATGAGCTCATTGAAGCAATGAATACTTGTTTGTTAACACATGATTATGACATTTAGAAAAATGTAACATGATGCTTCAACTGAAGGTTTAAGGAATCAGGAGTTTCTTCATGGAAATGCTTTCAAATGGACCATAAACAAGGCATTACAGATCTGCGGTGTGCCTCAGGGCTCGGTATTAGGTCCTCTCCTGTTCTCTGTTTATACAGCCCCACATGATTTTCCTATCAGTGTTTGCTGTGCAGCTCCTCATCCAAGCTCTTGTCATTTCAAGATTGGACTGGCATTGAATTTTCTGTTCCTTCACAATGAGGTACAAAGTCACTTTCCAGACCCTGAGCTGCCGATCTACACCCAAACTCACATCTGAAACTGAAGTCCCCCTGTAGTCAATAATTTTATCCCTTAAAACTCATCTTTGATCACCAAAATGACATATTTAAAAGTTTTTTTTCTTGAAAAAAAAGTTCATGCCTTAAAATAGCTTGAATGTAACTGGACACCCTTGCCTCATTTAGTATACGTGGTTCTATGAATATGCAAATGAGCCCCGCCTCCACTCACTCACTCAGCTCAGAGATCCACTCGTTGACGATCACACGTTGATCTGATTGGTTACAAGGTAGTTTGTGACGTCAGAAACACCAGCGATTTCAAACTGTGTTTTTGAGACTGTCTTTGGTTCACTGCAGTTTTAAAAAGGAAAAACTCAGCAATGCTGTCGACTTATGAATTTGCACATGGTTTGTCTTAAAGCATATTAAAAACACCACATAGACATAAACAACATTAAAAGCAGGATTTTCACCACAGGGGGACTTTAAATCAAAGCACATGATGGATTGCTAATGATGGAAATGTGTCTTTCTGGTGTAATTTTAGAGTGACCCAAGGCTGAATATTGTAATATAACACTGTAATATTGTACAATGTCAGCTTCAGAGATGTTATTATGTTTTATTACATCCTAACACAGTTAAAATTCTGATGTCGGATGATTTAAGGGAATTTAATAGCTCAAACAGTAGTGTGTGGCGCTTGCAGTGATGAGGTCATGCGTTCAGAGACAGTGCTTATATGTCCAAGAATTCATGTGTTTCCAAGACGACCGAGTAACATTGAAGCTGTATCTATAGCAGCCACTTGCAGCAACGAAAAATTAAAATCTAGAGGAGGCATAAGGGCATTAAACTTTGTCACAGTCGGTAAACTGCTGATCATGTGTTTGTCAGTTAATTTACAGATGTTCGGCAAAAAGGATACTCAATGTCATTGATGTCACGTGACGGAGCCTTCTTTCATGACGTCAGCGTACATGAATCAAACTTCACTGATGCCTGCATTTATGCATCCAGTGATGTACGTGTGTGCAAGATTTAATTAAAGTAAAAGTTAGATGGAAACATGACACAACACAGAGATCTGATGTGTTGATGTGCTTCTCTTCTCTGTTGTGGTTTATATTTTCTTCTGTTTTGCATTTTAAGGGTTCAGGTCTTTATTGTCATTCCATACACATTTTCACATGAAGGAACGAAACTAAGTGCTAAGGTGCCGGTCAAATCACATGATAAAAACATTAACCAATAAAACATTAGAAACTAGAGAGTATGTCTAAGCAGATTTGTCAATAAATAGCATAGGCTAATAGCAATAACAAGCTAGAATAGACAATGCAAGAATAAAAACTACATAATTAATTCTACATAAGATGCATTAGCTACTATAGAGCAGGTCATGATTGAGATGTGTTCAATAAATCCACTTCTATATTTAATTTAATTTAATCATCCAATTCCACAGCAGTTTTTTTATGTTTTTATTGCACATCATCAAGCCTTTATTTCCAGTACCTTTACCCATCTGTCTCGAGTCAACCAGTCATGAAGTCGTTCTCCAGATCTGGTCATGGACTGAAGCTGCTGCAGTGAATCACAGGGCGGGGCTTGATCACATCAATCACTGCAGCGCGTGTGCTGATTGGCTGCTGTGAGCTATGGGCGGGGCCAGATGGAGGGCTGAATCATTCATGCACAATACAGCGATTAAAGCTTGCTCTGTACTGGAGCATATAGTACGATTAGAGGTATATAACAGATGAATGTGAAGATCAGAATGAAGAAGAGTGCGGTGATGAAGATGTAATGGCGTAAACTCCACCCATCAGCCTCCATCTGAACAGCAGCTCACACACATCACTGTTTTATCGCTGGTTTTGGGGTAAGAACATAATAAGCATGAAAAACACCCTCGCTTTCTGGTTGACAGCGCTGTCAAAATGACATTTGCGCTATTTGCATGCCGCCGTATGGAGATTTAATGGAAATTCATCTCCATTTGACGTTTTATGATCGATGCGTCTGAGATTGCGGAGTTAAACGCGTGACGTGTGTGAACGCTTTTAAAAAAGCGATGCGATTTTAATTCACATTAAATCGACGCACATTCAATAACGTTCGTGTTTACTAGTGTCATTGTGTTTAAACGTCATGTTCATTCTTTCATCTCGATATGTGTCGAACTATTCCATTAATAGAACTGACACTATCAAACACTAAACGCTCATCAGATACAGTGTCACAACATATCACTGTGCGAAATCTATAAGCATAAATGACAAGAAAACACACTGATTGTTGTAGTCGGTTTGTTGTGACGTCATCTCGATTATGTCATCGAGGGGTCGTTTGTGTAGCATTCTAATTTAGAATCTGTGTAACCATGGTGATTCATTTCTCTTAGGAAACGTAACTTTTTAAAATCTGGGTTACTTTAATTTAAGGTGTCCTTGTTACAGTTATACAAGTACTTAGTAATGTTAATTAACTACATGTACTTACTATAGGGTTAGGGGTTGCACTTTATTTTACAGTACTGGGTAGGTAACGGGTTAAGGTTAGGTTCAGGGTCATTACCTAGTTATTACTCAGTTATTGTACTATAATAGTATGTGCATGCAGAACAGGACTACAATAAAGTGCTACCGGGTTTGGTTTAGGGTTATTTGCTTGTAATTAGGGTTAGCTATGCATAATTTACTGTTATTACTATAGTACGTACAAGTGAAATGTGTAACATCTGTAAAATAAAGTGTTACCTAAAATCTTGAGTTAAGAATTTTGGTTAAGATAAAATTGAGGAGATGAAAGATGAAACATCAAGCCAATCAAGTCCTTCAGGTTTATGTGAAAACTACAGTTATTTAAGTTGTAACTAAACTCTGCGGGGCGGTGGCTCTCTGGGAACTGAGTTTTTAAGAAGTTAATGAACTGTATACAACCTTATGCATATTCTTCTGTTTCTAGGGAGTTTAAAGCAATGTTATTCTGCTTTTTATGAGTATCTTCATGAGTGATGCAGACAATGATTGAAACACAAATGTAAAATGTGGATAAACACATAATAGAAACTATTTAAGAATCTCCATGAGCCAAAATTAGATTTAGCCTAATGTCCTCTCTGTTGTTATAATCCCGAAAAAAATACTCCGACTTTTTACAAGGATTTTAAACACAACATGAGTGTTTGAGAGATTCATCGTGAGCTCTGTTCACCTTTCTATAAGAAAGCATGTCAGAGTCAGTGGTGTGTGTGCAGCATACTGATGTGTGTTCAGCGTTTCACAGCCAGCGCACGTCAGTGTTTCTGTGAGAGTTGCCCACCGATGGCCAAGCCACCGATATGCAAATGAGCAGTGACGCAGAGACTACCAATGGGAGAGCAGAAACTGATATATTCTGCTGTTTAAATATGCTGTAAACGTGCCATTGCTGATTTGTATGGAAGCTTGTTTCCGCCACAGAATAAAAAATAAAAAAGGTAATTGCGATTTTTTTCTCTCACAATTTTGACTTTTTTTTCTCACAATTGCAAGTTTACATCTCATAATTGAGTGATATAAAGTCGCAATTGTGTGATATAAAGTCGCAATTGTTTGTTATAAAGTCAGAATTGCGTGATATAAAGTCGCAATTGTTTGTTATAAAGTCAGAATTGCGTGATATAAAGTCGCAATTGCGTGTTATAAAGTCAGAATTGCGTGATATAAAATCAGAATTGCATGATATAAAGTCAGAATTGCGTGATATAAAGTCAGAATTGCGTGTTATAAAGTCAGAATTGTGTGATATAAAGTCAGAATTGCATGTTATAAAGTCAGAATTGCGTGTTATAAAGTCAGAATTGTGTGATATAAAGTCGCAATTGTGTGTTATAAAGTCAGAATTGCGTGATATAAAGTCGCAATTGTGTGTTAGAATGTCAGAATTGCATGATATTAAGTCGTAATTGTGTGTTATAAAGTCAGAATTGCGTGATATAAAGTCAGAATTGTATGTTATAAAGTCAGAATTGCATGATATTAAGTCGTAATTGTGTGTTATAAAGTCAGAATTGTGTGATATAAAGTCAGAATTGTGTGTTATAAAGTCAGAATTGCATGATATTAAGTTGTAATTGTGTGTTAAAGTCAGAATTGCGTGATATAAAGTCAGAATTGCGTGTTATAAAGTCAGAATTGCGTGATATTAAGTCGCAATTGTGTTATAAAATCAGAATTGTGTGATATAAAGTCAGAATTGCATGATATTAAGTCAGAATTGTGTGTTATAAAGTCAGAATTGCATGATATTAAGTCGTAATTGTGTTATAAAGTCAGAATTGCATGATATTAAGTCGCAATTGTGTGTTATAAAGTCGCAATTGTGTTATAAAGTCAGAATTGTGTGATATAAAGTCGCAATTGTGTGTTATAATGTCAGAATTGCGTGATATAAAGTCGCATTTGTGTTATAAAGTCAGATTTGCGTGATATAAAGTCGCAATTGTGTTATAAAGTCATAATTGCGTGATATAAAGTCGCAATTGCGTGTTATAAAGTCAGAATTGCGTGATATTAAGTCGCAATTGTGTTATAAAGTCAGAATTGTGTGATATAAAGTCGCAATTGTGTGTTATAAAGTCAGAATTGCGTGATATAAAGTCGCAATTGTGTGTTATAAAGTCACAATTGTGTGTTATAAAGTCAGAATTGTGTGATATAAAGTCGCAATTGTGTGTTATAAAGTCAGAATTGCGTGATATAAAGTCGCAATTGTGTGATATATAATGTCGCAATTGTGTGTTATAAAGTCAGAATTGTGTGATATTAAAGGACAATTCTGACCAGTCGAACCACGAACGCCGTGCTGCGTGAGCTGAACTGTGACAATCGACCAGCACGTAGCACGGCGTTCGTGGTTCGACTGGTCGAGACTGTTTTACAAAGATGGCTCCTACTTGTATACGCGAAGTGAACTGCCTTTATAAAGTATCTTCTTATTAAATTGTCTGTACACTTACAAAGTTCTCAATGCTTCGGTTTGCAGGTAGAGACCCTCATTTATGCTACCGTGTTAGTGTGGGGCTATTTTGAGCCTTGTTAGTGGTATTAACTAGCGATTTTTATTTTTACTTATTCTATGCCCCATACACTAGCGTTATAAGCTAATCTGTGGTAAAACTAAAACTAACGTTAAAACTGGGTACATTCAATTATCATGAAAACGCATCCCAGAGAACGGTCGACTCGGTACCCATGTGTTATTTACCCCTTGGTTCATTTTTGGCCGGAATTGTCCTTCAAGTCGCAATTGTGTGTTATAAAGTCAGAATTGTGTGATATAAAGTCGCAATTGTGTTATAAGGTCAGAATTGTGTGATATAAAGTCGCAATTGTGTTATAAGGTCAGAATTGTGTGATATAAAGTCGCAATTGTGTTATAAAATCAGAATTGTGTGATATTAAGTCGCAATCGTGTGTTATAAAGTCAGAACTGCGTGATATTAAGTCACATTTGCGTGTTATAAAGTCAGCGTAATATAAAGTCACAATTGTGAGAAAAAAAGTCAGAATTGCAACTTTATATCACACAATTCTGACTTTATAACACGCAAATGCGACTTTATATCACGCAATTCTGACTTAATTTCATGCAATTCTGAGAAATAGTCAATTGTGAGATAAAAAGTCACAATTATCTTTTAAAATGTTTTATTCTGTGGCAGAAACAAGCCATAGATTTGATATGAGAAAGCGTGTCATTGAGTGTGTGATGTGATGTGTGTGTTTCAGTCATGCCGCCTCCATCGGACATCGTAAAGGTGGCCATCGAGTGGCCTGGTGCAAACGCGCAACTCATCGAGATCGACCAGGTATTGTTCATTACTTATATACTAGTATCACTAACAGTGTTGGGCAAGTTACTCTAAAAAAGTAATTAATTACTAGTTACTAATTACCTCTTCAACAGTGTAATTAGATTACTGTACTAATTACTCTCTCTAAAAAGTATTTATTACTTTCAATTACTAATTACTTTCTAAATCCCATATCAACCTCAACCAGCTGAATAATATAAGGATAGACATGAAACTGTTTTAATTCTTTCAAATAAATACTATAAAATTGCATGAATTATCCTTAAACTGACCAAACAATTTAATGGGAGAAGGTTACATTATTAACATTCTTTTTAACATAAGATAATACATTTTGATGTTAAACCCACTATTGTTTTTATATAGAATTGTTCTAGTTAATACCAGTCTAATCTCATGACATTTCATACTTATTTTACAAGATGGCTAATTCGTACGAATTTGTACGAGTGAGGTCGTACTATTTAGACACCTCATAAAATGCATACGAATTGCCGTGAGATCGGATTGGTCTATACACAGTATTTAGCTCAATTACATCAGAAGTAACTGTAAGTAAATTACAGAAAAAATAAGAGTAATCCCTTACTTAACCTTTTCAAGGGAAAATTAATTAAATTACAGTAACTAATTACTTAGTTTAACTAAGTAATTAGTTACACCCAACACTGACCACTAACATGCATTGTTTTGTGCTATTGCTTTTGTTTGACATGCTGACATTTTTGACCAATGCATTGTCCTCTTAAAGCACATCATGCTCCTTTCTTTTTATACAAAAATAGAATTATGGTGATATTTTCAGTCAAAATACCACAGTAAATACAGTAATCAGCCACTTGTCATGTGGATGACGGATGAACCCAATCGCAGACAGCAAATAATACACACAGGGTTTATTAACGACAAAAACAGAAAACAAAACCCACGAGGGGGCAAAACAAGACAGGATAGACAACACTAGACTAAGACTCAGACAATAAACTAACAACTAAGACAGGAACAAACACTTCTCTTACACAAGACTTCCAACAAGTTACTCACGGCTTGATTCACACAACGTATGTCAATGAACCGCACAGGACAACAAACACAAGGGGATTATATAGGGAACACTAATGACAAGAACAGGTGAAACTGACTAGACAATAATGACAAGACGAGGATAACAAGGGGGCGGGGTAACGTAACGAGACAACACAAGCACATGTCAAGCCCAAACAAAAGGCCATGTGCTTGTACACAAAACACGGGTCTGTCATGATCCAGCCTCAAGACCAGGGTAGGGTTGCACCAGCTGTTCGTAAGTTCTTACTTAAACTGGAACGTAAAGTCCACACTAGAGGCTTAGTAACTACTAGCTAGTTTGTAACTAACTCTTTACTTTATTCCGTTGCACCATTTGTTCGTAAGGCAGAACGTAGCTAGTAGGTCGTAAACTCTCCGTAAAGTAATGCGTTGACGCATAGAATGACGTCTATTTTTTTAAGCCAATCACAAGCCTTCTTATAGGTAAACAGGAAATAGTCTGAACAGCGCGGAATTTCAAACCCATTCTTGACTAACCGAAAGTTTAAAAAAGACGTTACAACAAACGTTGTCAAAATCAAAACATTAAACTTTTTTTAAGTATGGTGTCATCAGCCACTTTTTAAGTGGGTAGGCAGAATCACCCAGCAGAATGCCACTATACTACCCGGAATCAAACTTTTCAGATATGTTTGATCTTCTTAGGATGAAGCTGTCGTGCTTTGAACCTGGCCATCTAGCAACGCAGTTTAAGAAACACAAACTTGGGTCACAGATGACTTGGGTGTTTAGTGAATGAAATCCCTTCACAAAAGCATTCTCATCCACTGTTGGTGCTTTTATCCTGATTTGTGTCCCATGGACGCAGCCAAGTACATCAGGGAAACCGGCAATGGCATGGAATTTTTGCCTGTTTGTGTTTTGTACATTTATGCTTGGCATGCACACGTAAGTTAGTTGTTCATGTGGCGACACAAGGCAAGTGACACCCTGCGGATCACTCTACATACTGTAGATTTATGAATTTGTACACAATCGTCGACTAAGTTTTGAAATGATCCAGTAGCAAAATAACGAGCAAATATGTCGACATCATCATAAATATCCAAAGGATGATGTCGGTCTCGTAAAACTCGTCGACGAATTTGCGGTTCTTCATTATCAATTACGAGCTCATCGATGTAATCTAATCTGGCTGCCATCTCATTCCGACCGTTATTAATGGGCAGAGCTGCCGTAAATATTTAGGTGGAACGTAGAGTTACGTTTAAACTAAGTTTAATGGTGCAACGGAAAAATATTTAGTAGTGCGTAAGTTGTAACTTAGTGCCCATTTACGTCAAAACT
The DNA here is from genome assembly GCA_026230005.1 of Gila orcuttii. NCBI lineage: Eukaryota > Metazoa > Chordata > Actinopteri > Cypriniformes > Leuciscidae > Gila > Gila orcuttii. The sequence continues at coordinate 4,508,000 of JAPDVR010000022.1, read as the reverse complement.
AGGCTAAGTTGTAACTTACGCACAGCTGGTGCAACCGGCCCCAGGGGAAGTCAAGGACAAGAAGGCCGGATCATGACACCACTACTGTACTGATATAAAAGCAAGAAGAAAAGGACTACGGTTACACATTTTTAAAGGAAAACCCCCGTTCATCTGTGGGAATTTAATAGTAAAAACAATGTGAAAAAAAACTATTCCGGATCCGGAGATGCTACACTATTTCAGAAGATACCATTAAATGTACTATTGTCCCATACTGTATAACAGTGAAAACACGGATTGCCGGAAAATCTCGTCATTGGTGGGGAGAGAGTTAAAGTAATAGTTCACTTAAAAATGAAAATGGACCCCATTGACTTCCATAGTAGGAAAAAAAATATGGTTTCCGACATTCTTCAAAATAGCTTCCTTTGTCTTTAGCAGAAGAAAGAAACTCATACAGGTTTGAAACAACTTGAGGGTGAGTAAATGATGACAGAATTTTCATTTTTAAGTGAAATATTCCTTTAAGCAATGAGGACTGAGAATGTGCTGCAGAAAACAGAAAAAATGATCAGCCAATGCTGATAATTAAAAAATGGCAAATATAGACTGATATATCAGTGGAGCACTAGTAATTACTGTAGTATTTGTGCAGAAGCTACATGTGCTGTTTGATTAAAGAGATCACAGCAGAGAGTCTGTAATGTGTGTGTGTGTGCGTGTGTGTGTGTGTGTGTGTGTGTGTGTGTGTGTGTGTGTGTGTGTGTGTGTGTGTGTGTGTGCGTGCGTGCGTGCGTGCGTGCGTGTGTGCGTGCGTGCGTGTGTGTGTTGCAGAAGAAGCCACTGGCGTCCATCATTAGAGAAGTGTGTGATGGGTAAGTCAATGTGCAGCTAAAGCTAAACACTGACATTGTGCTGAATTCACACACACCTGAACTAAACCTGACCTCAAATCTGAGTTTTATTTCACTCACTGCTAACTAAACTCTCAGAGTCGCGCATGAATCTAGTGTGAAATGTGTTATTTTACGTACTGTACTACTGGTTTATATCACAATGTAGTTGTTTTGTGAAAAATGTCCAATTTCAGTTTGTATTGCAATAATTTTTAGCATTACAAGTTTATGTTTAAACATGCAAATGAGTTAATGTCTAATTAAAAGTTCACTAATTTGCATACATTTCCACAACAGAAATCTGAGCATTGGATAAAGCCAAGTTCAAACTTCTTGTTAAAGTTAAAGTTGTCTTTTTTACACTGAAAAAAAGCTTTTCTTACTTAGTATTTTTGTCTGGTTTCCAGTCTAAATATCTAAAAATTCTTAAATCAAGATGCATTTACTAGATTAGTAAAATGCCATAAGATATTATATCTTGTTTTCTGGGGAAATAAATCACAATTAAGTGATTTGTTGCTTAAAAAAAGCAAAATTATCTGCCAATGCAGTAAGAAAAATAATCTTAATTCAAACAGAAACAAGTTTTTTTTTTTCTTACCCCATTGGCAAATATTTTGCTTGTAAGCAAAAACTCACTTAATTTTGATTTATTTCCCCAGAAAACAAGACATAATATCTTATGGCCTTTTACTACTTTAGTAAATGCATCTTCATTTAAGATTTTTTTTATATTTGGAAACAACAGTAAAAAACAACAAACATTTTCACCACACTTTCAAGAGTAAAATGTTGTATTAACCAGGCGAATGATATATGAACAAACCTTCAGAATATATAGGACAGGATGTGTGTGTGTTAAGCTGCTGAAGTGGAGATTTCTGACTCTCAGCCTTCAAAGATATGGATCAGAATTGAAATCTACAGATAAAGTGCACTAAAATAAACACTTAAATGTGTATTTTGGATGTTTTCTTTCTACTAGTCTGAAAAAAAGACATGCTATGGAATCAGAACTGACCAGTGCATGAAAAACAACATGATTGTTCACATCTTTAGCGTTCATGTTCTCTCTCCAGTGTTTAGGTGATTGTATCTGAGCAGAAGCGTAATTCATGTGAGTCTTTAGTGCATGATGTGTTTGTGGGTCACAGTGACTGAGATGCCATGAGTGTGTGTTGTGTTTGTTATAGATGGTCTCTGTCGGGATCGGAGCAGTTCGCCCTGCGTTACGCTGACGGGCCGCAGCTCTACATCACTGAACAGGTGAAGATCCACTGGAACTGGACACTCACCGTTTTCACGTGACGTCACACACTTATAGGCCAAAACAAGGCTTTCTTCCATTGACCTCCAGTCATTTTGTTTTTACCAGTTCTGTACTAAGTACTAATGTAGTAAGACATATTAAAAGACCAAATTCAGTATAAACCTTATTGATGAAGAACCAAGAATATAAATGCAACAGTTTCTCGTTAAGCGTTTTTTTAAAGAAAACCTTAACCATTCAGCATGTTGCATTAATATCCTGAGTTCATCTGCTCGCCTGTGTATAGTATGCATCATCAATAAGGTTTATACTGAATTTGATATTTTAATATCGCTGTTTTAGTACATTAAGGTGCTTTAAAGTCCCCCTGTGGTTGATAATTTTATCGCTTAAAACTCACCTTTAATCACCAAAATTACATATTTAAATGTTTTTCCTTGAAAAAAATATATCCTTGCCTTAAAATATCTTGAATGTAACTCGACACCCTTGCCTCATTTAGTATGCGCGGTTCTGTGAATATGCAAATGCGCCCCGTCTCCACTCACTCGCTCAGCGATCCACTCGTTGACGATCACACGGTGATCTGATTGGTTACAAGCAGGTTTGTGACGTCAGAAACACCAGCGATTTCAAAGCGTGTTTTTGAGACTGTCTTTGGTTCACTGCAGTTTTAAGGAGAAAATACTCAGCAATGCTGTCGACTTATGAATTTACACATGGTTTGTCTTAAAGCATATTAAAAACACCACATTGACATAAACAACATTAACAGCTGGATTTTCACCACAGGGGGACTTTTAAGTGTTTTTCACGTTAATATCCTGCTGTTTTTAGTGATTGAAATATTACAGCAGGTGTCGTATATGGATCACAAGAGCCCAAATCTTGCATTTTGTTCATATATTTTAGTTTTTCTTCTTTTGAGACAGTCACATGACTGAGAACTATGAGTTAATGTTATTTGATCATTGTTTAGTAATACTTTTTGCATTGGTAGCTAAAAAACATAATATTCTGTATCATTATTTAATCGTCATAACATATAAATATTATTCACAAACTCTGAATCAACATACACTAATGCTACAATTTTCTATATGTCATAATCATTTGTCAACAGACAAGTATTCATTACTTCAACAAGCTCATTGCTTCTGCCTTAAATTATTACATTGTTAAATTAATCTATTTTTAGCTAACTGTGTGATTTGTATATGTACATTTCTGAAACACATAACTCTGATAACAGATCACGGTTACACTTTATTTGGTTACACTTTATTTTAAGGTGTCATTGTTACAGTGTAATTATATATTTAAGTACTAAATATTAAGTAATATTAAGTAATATTAAGTAACTACACTACATGTACTTACTTTTATTAGGATTTGGTTGAGGCCTTGAGGGTTAGTTGCATGTAATTATGCACAATTTACTGTTATTACTATAGTAAGTACATGTAACATATGTAACAATGATGCAGTAAAACAAAGTGTTACCAAGATCACTCTAAATCTTAATGTGGACTCATGCATTTTCTGTAAAGCTGCTTTGAAATGATGTGTATTGTGAAAAGCGCTACACAAATAAATGTGAATTGAATTGAATATTCTAACCGGAGAAGGTGCTTTTCTGCTCTGTGGCGCAGGAGTTTAATGGATATAATCTGTGTTTGTCTTTCAGAGTCGTAGTGAAATGAAGAACGGCAGTATCCTCCGCCTGGCCATCTCTCCTGTGAGTGTGACAGTCACACACTCCTGCTGTCTCTCTGTGAGACACTACATACACTCCTTCCCTTCGCCTCTGCACTGATAACACCTGGTCAAAATGATTCCAGTTCACATGGATACGTGGAAGCAACAAAAAATTCTGTATTATGAATTTTTAAGGCCAGACAAGTAATTTGTTGAGGTCAATTTGTAGAGAAAGACTACACGTCTGCGCACATATATATTAAAACACGCACAACTATAGACTAAAAACGTAATACACATGTGCACACCGTCAGCGTTTTCATAGATTCGCGTTTTTGAAGTTAACGCAGAGATTTTTCTACATTTTTCAACGCTTGCACCTTGAAACCTATTTCAGGGTTTGCGTTCTTAAGCCACCAAACACTGTTGTTACACTACACACTACACTACATTACACTAAACACTGTTGTTACACTACACACTACACTACATTACACTAAACACTGTTGTTACACTACACACTACACTACATTACACTAAACACTGTTGTTACACTACACACTACACTACATTACACTAAACACTGTTGTTACACTACACACTACACTACATTACACTAAACACTGTTGTTACACTACACACTACACTACATTACACCAAACACTGTTGTTACACTACATTACACTAAACACTGTTGTTACATTACACACTACACTACATTACACTAAACACTGTTGTTACACTACATTACACTAAACACTGTTGTTACATTACACACTACACTACATTACACTAAACACTGTTGTTACACTACATTACACTAAACACTGTTGTTACACTACACACTACACTACATTACACTAAACACTGTTGTTACACTACATTACACTAAACACTGTTGTTACACTACACACTACACTACATTACACTAAACACTGTTGTTACACTACATTACACTAAACACTGTTGTTACACTACACACTACACTACATTACACTAAACACTGTTGTTACACTACATTACACTAAACACTGTTGTTACACTACACTACATTACACTAAACACTGTTGTTACACTACATTACACTAAACACTGTTGTTACACTACATTACACTAAACACTGTTGTTACACTACACTACATTACACTAAACACTGTTGTTACACTACATTACACTAAACACTGTTGTTACACTACATTACACTAAACACTGTTGTTACACTACACTACATTACACTAAACACTGTTGTTACACTACATTACACTAAACACTGTTGTTACACTACATTACACTAAACACTGTTGTTACACTACACTACATTACACTAAACACTGTTGTTACACTACATTACACTAAACACTGTTGTTACACTACATTACACTAAACACTGTTGTTACACTACACTACATTACACTAAACACTGTTGTTACACTACATTACACTAAACACTGTTGTTACACTACACACTACACTACATTTCACTAAACACTGTTGTTACACTACACTACATTACACTAAACACTGTTGTTACACTACACACCACACTACATTACACTAAACACTGTTACTACATTACACTAAACACTGTTGTTACACTACACACTACACTACATTACACTAAACACTGTTGTTACACTACACACTACACTACATTACACCAAACACTGTTGTTACACTACACTACATTACACTAAACACTGTTGTTACACTACACACTACATTACACTAAACACTGTTGTTACACACTACACTACATTACACTAAACACTGTTGTTACACTACATACTGCACTACATTACACTAAACACTGTTGTTACACTACACTACATTACACCAAACACTGTTGTTACACTACACACAACACTACATTACACTAAACACTGTTGTTACACTACACACTACACTACATTACACTAAACACTGTTGTTAAACTACACACTACACTACATTACACTAAACACTGTTGTTACACTACACTACATTACACTAAACACTGTTGTTACACTACACACTACACTACATTACACTAAACGCTGTTGTTACACTACACACTACACTACATTACACTAAACACTGTTGTTACACTACACACTACACTACATTACACTAAACATTGTTGTTACACTACATTATACTAAACACTGTTGTTACACTACACACTACACTACATTACACTAAACACTGTTGTTACACTACACACTACACTACATTACACTAAACGCTGTTGTTACACTACACTACATTACACTAAACACTGTTGTTACACTAGACTACATTATACTAAACACTGTTGTTACACTACACTACATTACACTAAACACTGTTGTTACACTACACACTACACTACATTACACCAAACACTGTTGTTACACTACACTACATTACACTAAACACTGTTGTTACACTACACACTACACTACATTACACTAAACGCTGTTGTTACACTACACACTACACTACATTACACTAAACACTGTTGTTACACTACACTACATTACACTAAACACTGTTGATACACTACACACTACACTACATTACACTAAACACTATTGTTACACTACACTACATTACACTAAACACTGTTGTTACACTACACACTACACTACATTACACTAAACACTGTTGTTACACTACACACTACACTACATTACACTAAACACTGTTGTTACACTACACACTACACTACATTACACTAAACACTGTTGTTACACTACACACTACATTACACTAAACACTGTTGTTACACTACACACTACACTACATTACACCAAACACTGTTGTTACACTACATTACACTAAACACTGTTGTTACATTACACACTACACTACATTACACTAAACACTGTTGTTACACTACATTACACTAAACACTGTTGTTACATTACACACTACACTACATTACACTAAACACTGTTGTTACACTACATTACACTAAACACTGTTGTTACACTACACACTACACTACATTACACTAAACACTGTTGTTACACTACATTACACTAAACACTGTTGTTACACTACACACTACACTACATTACACTAAACACTGTTGTTACACTACATTACACTAAACACTGTTGTTACACTACATTACACTAAACACTGTTGTTACACTACATTACACTAAACACTGTTGTTACACTACATTACACTAAACACTGTTGTTACACTTCACTACATTACACTAAACACTGTTGTTACACTACATTACACTAAACACTGTTGTTACACTACATTACACTAAACACTGTTGTTACACTACACTACATTACACTAAACACTGTTGTTACACTACATTACACTAAACACTGTTGTTACACTACACTACATTATACCAAACACTGTTGTTACACTACATTACACTAAACACTGTTGTTACACTACACACTACACTACATTTCACTAAACACTGTTGTTACACTACACTACATTACACTAAACACTGTTGTTACACTACACACCACACTACATTACACTAAACACTGTTACTACATTACACTAAACACTGTTGTTACACTACACACTACACTACATTACACTAAACACTGTTGTTACACTACACACTACACTACATTACACCAAACACTGTTGTTACACTACACTACATTACACTAAACACTGTTGTTACACTACACACTACATTACACTAAACACTGTTGTTACACTACATACTGCACTACATTACACTAAACACTGTTGTTACACTACACTACATTACACCAAACACTGTTGTTACACTACACACTACACTACATTACACTAAACACTGTTGTTACACTACACACTACATTACACTAAACACTGTTGTTACACTACACACTACACTACATTACACTAAACACTGTTGTTACACTACACACTACACTACATTACACTAAACGCTGTTGTTACACTACACTACATTACACTAAACACTGTTGTTACACTACACTACATTATACTAAACACTGTTGTTACACTACACTACATTACACTAAACACTGTTGTTACACTACACACTACATTACACCAAACACTGTTGTTACACTACACTACATTACACTAAACACTGTTGTTACACTACACTACATTACACTAAACGCTGTTGTTACACTACACACTACACTACATTACACTAAACACTGTTGTTACACTACACTACATTACACTAAACACTGTTGTTACACTACACACTACATTACACTAAACACTGTTGTTACACTACACACTACACTACATTACACCAAACACTGTTGTTACACTACACACTACACTACATTACACTAAACACTGTTGTTACACTACACACTACATTACACTAAACACTACATTACACTAAACACTGTTGTTACACACTACACTACATTACACTAAACACTGTTGTTACACTACATACTACACTACATTACACTAAACACTGTTGTTACACTACACTACATTACACCAAACACTGTTGTTACACTACACACTACACTACATTACACTAAACACTGTTGTTACACTACACACTACACTACATTACACTAAACACTGTTGTTACACTACACTACATTATACTAAACACTGTTGTTACACTACACACTACACTACATTACACTAAACACTGTTGTTACACTACACACTACACTACATTACACCAAACACTGTTGTTACACTACAATACATTACACTAAACACTGTTGTTACACTAAACACTACACTACATTACACTAAACACTGTTGTTAACACTACACTACATTATACTAAACACTGTTGTTACACTACACACTACACTACATTACACTAAACACTGTTGTTACACTACACACTACACTACATTACACTAAACACTGTTGTTACACTATACACAACACTACATTACACTAAACACTGTTGTTACACACTACACTACACTAAATTACACTAAACACTGTTGTTACACTACACTAAATTACACTAAACACTGTTGTTACACTACACTACATTACACTAAACATTGTTGTTACACTACACACAACACTACATTACACTAAACACTGTTGTTACACTACACACTACACTACATTACACCAAACACTGTTGTTACACTACATTACACTAAACACTGTTGTTACACTACACACTACACTACATTACACTAAACGCTGTTGTTACACTACACACTACACTACATTACACTAAACACTGTTGTTAACACTACACTACATTATACTAAACACTGTTGTTACACTACACACTACACTACATTACACTAAACACTGTTGTTACACTACACACTACACTACATTACACTAAACACTGTTGTTACACTACACTACATTACACTAAACACTATGGTTACACTACACACTACACTACATTACACTAAACACTGTTGTTACACTACACACAACACTACATTACACTAAACACTGTTGTTACACACTACACTACACTACATTACACTAAACACTGTTGTTACACTACACTAAATTACACTAAACACTGTTGTTACACTACACTACATTACACTAAATACTGTTGTTACACTACACTACATTACACTAAACACTGTTGTTACACTACACTACATTACACTAAACATTGTTGTTACACTACACACAACACTACATTACACTAAACACTGTTGTTACACTACACACTACACTACATTACACCAAACACTGTTGTTACACTACACTACATTATACTAAACACTGTTTTTACACTACACACTACATTACACTAAACACTATTGTTACACTACACACTACACTACATTACACTAAACACTGTTGTTACACTACACTAAATTACACTAAACACTGTTGTTACACTACACTACATTACACTAAACACTGTTCTTACACTACACTACATTACACTAAACACTGTTGTTACACTACACACTACACTACATTACACTAAACACTGTTGTTACATTACACACTACACTACATTACACTAAACACTGTTGTTACACTACACTACATTACACTTAACACTGTTGTTACACTACACACTACACTACACTAAACACTGTTGTTACACTACACTACATTACACCAAACACTGTTGTTACACTACACACTACACTACATTACACCAAACACTGTTGTTACACTACACGACATTACACTTAATACTGTTGTTACACTACATTACACTAAACACTGTTGTTACACTACACACTACACTACATTACACTAAACACTGTTGTTACATTACACACTACACTACATTACACTAAACACTGTTGTTACACTACACTACATTACACTAAATACTGTTACACTACACTACATTACACTAAACACTGTTGTTACACTACACTAAATTTCACTAAACACTGTTGTTACACTACACACTACACTACATTACACTAAACACTGTTGTTACACTACACTACATTACACTAAATACTGTTTTTACATTACACTACATTACACTAAACACTGTTGTTACACTACACTACATTACACTAAATACTGTTGTTACACTACACTACATTACACCAAACACTGTTGTTACATTACACTAAATTACACTAAATACTGTTGTTACACTACACTACATTACACTAAACTAAACACTGTTGTTACACTACACTACATTTCACTAAACACTGTTGTTACACTACACACTACACTACATTACACTAAACACTGTTGTTACATTACACTACATACACTTAACACTGTTGTTACACTACACACTACACTACACTAAACACTGTTGTTACACTACACTACATTACACTAAACACTGTTGTTACACTACACACTACACTACATTACACTAAACACTGTTGTTACACTACACTACATACACTTAACACTGTTGTTACACTACACACTACACTACACTAAACACTGTTGTTACACTACACTACATTACACTAAACACTGTTGTTACACTACACACTACACTACACCAAACACTGTTGTTACACTACACTACATTACACTAAATACTGTTGTTGTGTGAATGAGCAGTCGGATCGCATTAAGGGCTTTCTGTTAGAACGGTGTCGTGTTAGCGGCCCCTAAGTTAATAACTAATGATCTTTGCAACGGAAGTGAAACGATGAAAACTAACTTTAGCTGGACAATAACTTTATTCTAGAGCTGCTGTAAAGCCAAAACAATCTCTGCTACTGTAATTTCCTATTATCACTGTAAAGCTGCTTTGAAACAATCTACATTGTTAAAAGCGCTGTATAAATGAAGGTGACTTGACTGTGTAGATTCCCGTAGATCAGAGCAGGACACAGTGTGAGGGCTCGAGATCCTGATGGGACTGTTTTGTGTGTGTTAGATGCGAGCGGCTCGACAGTTGCTGGAGCGGATCCAGTCTCACGGGATCGACGCGCGTCTGGAGGCGCTGAAAGAGTTAGCCAAACTCTCCGCTGACCCCACATTCGCCGCAGAGTTCATCAACATGGAGGGCCTGGCGACGCTGGCACGGCTCGTGGAGAGCGGCACACAGTCAGTGTCCCTCACACACACACACACACACGATGAGCTTGATGGACTTGTAAGGGTGGTTTTCCTACAGGGGTTCAGGCTGCAAGACTGCCGAATGACTAAAGAAACGTTGTCAGCAAGATTGTAGAAAACTGTACATTACTTGTCTATCACCACCCACTGCTACTTATACCAACGACGGAAATAAGCGCAGTTACAATAGCTAAATATGTGGGAGAGCGTTGCTATAGAGAGTGACAATATTGTATTGCAATTAGTAGCCAATACCAAAGCCAAACTAGTTAGCACATCATTTGTAATTGAAAAGGTTTAATGACAAAATATGGTTATGGTTACACTTAAAATAGATGTATGAGATGATGATAACTTATACCATTAATTGTACCAAGGATATCTGTAAAATGTTACCTGAGAAATAGAAAGAGAGGGAGAGAGAGATGTAGAGAGTAGAGTGTAAGAGAGAGAGAGTGTAAGAGAGAGAGAGAGTTGCAATTTCGAGCCTTGTGTGAATATATAGTAAAGTGTAATTTATTCCTGTGATCAAAGCTGAATTTTCAGCATCATTACTCCAGTCTTCAGTGTCACATGATCCTTCAGAAATCAGTATAATATGATGATTTGATGCTCCAGAAACATTTATGATTATTATCAATGTTGAAAACAGTTGTGGACAATTTTTTTTCCAGAATTCTTTGATGAATAAAAAGTTCAAAAGTTCAGCATTTATTTGAAATAGAATCTTTTGCTACACTATAAATGTCTTTACTGTCACTTTTGATCAATTTAATGTGTTCTTGCTGAATAAAAGTATTGATTTATTATTGATTGACCGGTAGTGTATAATGTTACAAAAGCTTATTTTTTGCAATTTCTGAAGGATCATGTGACACTGAAGACTGGAGTAATGATGCTGAAAATTCAGCTTTGATCACAGGAATAAATTACATTTTACTATATATTCACATAGAAAACAGTTATGTTAAATTGTAATAATATTTCACAATATAACTGTTTTTTTGTTTGTTTGTATTTTTAATTAAATAAATTTTGCCTTGGTGAGCAGAAGACGACTTCTTTTTAAAACATTAAAAATCTCACCGATCCCAAACATTTGAATGTTCATTTAAAACTATATCCTTCATTATTGTTTAAAATTGTGCTGGTGGTTGTTTGTCATCTTAAATAGGAGATTGAAGAAGTATGATTCATTTCAGTGTGTGTTTCAGAGACGTGTGTGTTTCAGTGCTTTCACGTGTGTGTTTTCTGTGTGTAGTTTTGGGGAGATGTTGGCCTTTACTCTCACAGCGTTTCTGGAGCTCATGGATCACGGTATCGTGTCCTGGGATCTGATCTCGATGTCCTTCATCAAACAGGCAAGTAAAACACAAACTCTAACAGGTCTGACTCTTTCTAAAGAAGCCTTTCTCAACCTAAAATAAAAAATCTAAATTAAGTGAGTTTTTGCTTAAAACATGAAAAAATCTTAATTCAAATGAAAAACTAGATTATTTTTCTTACCCCATTGGCAGATCATTTTGCTTGTTTTAAGCAAAAACTCACTTAATTAAGTTTTTTTTTTTTATCAGAAAACAAGATAGAATTTCGTATATCATTTTACTTATCTAGTAAATGCTTCTTGATTTAACAATTTCTAGGTATTTGGACTGGAAACAAGACTAAGATACTAAGTAAGAAAAGCATTTTTGCAGTGCAGTCCTCAAATCTGATTGGTCAAACAGCATTGCATTAGTGCTGATAGAAGAGTCCATTCATTTACCAACTTTGGTTCAAAAGCGCTGATATGTTCAGGAACCAAACATGTGACTGTCTTTATGAGTCATTGACTCATTCACTCAACCAATTTGTTGGATGTTTCTTGTTTGAAGATTTTTAGTTACATTGCCTGGTAGACCAGTGTTTATGTCATGTGATAGTCATGTGAGTGTGGTGTGTGACAGATTGCTTGTTACGTGAACCAGCCCATGGTGGACGTGTCCATTCTTCAGCGCTCATTGGCCATCCTGGAGAGTATGGTGCTCAACAGCCACAGCCTGTACCAGCGTGTGGCGCAGGAGATCACTGTGGCGCAGCTCATCGCACACCTGCAAGTGTGAGCACATACACGCACACACACACGCACACACACTCACAGCAGCCCAGGTCACGTGCTTCTCTCCTGCACGCACGCACACACACACACTGAACGTGGCGAGCTGTGTAATAAAACCCTCCAGAGCTCCAGACAGTGACACGTGATCTAGAGTCCAGAAGTGTTGGAGTCCAAGAGCAAGATACCTCTAACTGTGTGTGTGTGTCATCAACTCCTCAGGTCCAATCAGGAGATCCAGACGTACGCCATCGCTCTCATCAACGCCCTGTTCCTCAAAACACCAGAGGACAGACGACAGGTGAACACACACTCACACACACACACACACACACACACACACACACACACACACAGACACACTCACACAAACACACACACAGACACAGACACTCACACACACACACACACACACACACACACACACACACAAACACACACACACACACACACACACACACACACACACAAACACACACACACACATACACACACACACACAAACACACACACACACACACACACACACACACTCACACACAGACACACTCACACAAACACACACACAGACACTCACACACACACACACACACACACACACACACACACAGACACACTCACACAAACACACACACAGACACTCACACACACACACACACACACACACACACACACACACACACAAACACACACACACACACACACACACACAAACACACACACACACATACACACACACACACACAAACACACACACACACACACACACTCACACTCACACTCACACAAACACACACACACACACTAATCAACTCACTCGTCAGTCATTGTTAACAGATCCGCTCACAGTAGGAACGTCCACACACTGTCATTCACATGTTTAACAGATAACAGTAAAGTTCACACCAAGGATTATAACTATAACGATAAAGATATAGTTCGAAAAATCTTTCTAAATATAAAATAATAGCTGAGTTCGCACCACAACTTTAACAATAATGGCAGAGAGGAATGATATCGTTCGAATCACTTTCAGAACTATTTTTCCAGCTGATGAATGATAAAAACATTAAACTCCCCCTAGTCAATAATTTCATCCCTTAAAACTCATCTTTGACCACTAAAATTACATATTTAAATTTTACATTTAGCTGACGCTTTTATCCAAAGCAACTTACAATTGCTATATGTCAGAGGTCGCACGCCTCTGGAGCAATTAGGGGTTAAGTGTCTTGCTCAGGAACACATTGATGTCTCACAGTGGATTCGAACCCGGGTCTCTCACACCAAAGGCATGTGTCTTATCCACTGCGCCACCACCACCCCTGTAAATGTTTTTTCCTTGAAAAAAATGTCTTCATGCCTTAAAATATCTTGAATGTAACTCGACACCCTTGCCTCATTTAGTATACGTGGTTCTATGAATATGCAAATGAGCCCCGTCTCCACTCACTCACTCAGCTCAGAGATCCACTCGTTGACGATCACACGTTGATCTGATTGGTTACAAGGTAGTAGTGTTGGGTCCGAGTCCACCTTTGTCGAGTCCGAGTCAAGTCTAAGTCCTTGACAATCGAGTCCGAGTCCAAGTCCGAGTCAAAAGAGGGCCGAGTCGGACTTGAGTCCGAGTCCTTAACATCTGAGTCCGAGTCGAGTCCAGCCGAGTCCACAAAGATTTAAATGATTTGAAATTGACCTTTCACAAAGACCCGCCCCTCTTAGTTACTGTTGCTACGTCCGACAAGCCGTTCCGCTCTCACTCCAAATGTTCTCACACAGTGAAAAATATATTGCGGAGCAAAGAGGACACTGAATATGCGCCAACATACAAGACAGAGCAGCCTACTTTTGGTATGAAATAAAGTCTCATCTTTTACATTTTTATAATTATTATGAAATTCAAACAATAATCCTGTTTTGTGTTGCTTTAATGTGTAGGCCTCAGTTCAAGCAGCACATGAACTGATAATCTCTTATAGCACAAATTAAACATGAATGAAAATCAGAACTGCAAAAAGATATCAATACACACCATTTTTCAAGTTCAAGTCCACTGACTTTAATCTACTAACTGATTTGGTTTGTTTGTCGGACAAAAATGGCGGTATCTGCATTATGATTGGTCAGATCGCCTGTCAATCAAATTCCGGCGAAAGGTCTCAACACTGAGCTCTTAAATTAATATTTTAAACCTTACAAAATGATTGCAATGTATAGTCAAAGTCATACGTTTACCTATTGTACATCTTTCAGAATCTGCAAGGTAATGCTCAAGAATCCAACATGATGCATTAAGAGCCAGGGGTAAACTTTTGAGCAAATAGTGATGTTTAAAGTTTTCTTATTTTGTTTTACATGCTAATATCTTTTTTAGCCTCTGAAGGGCAGGACTAAATTAATATAAATTTTCAACAAAATAAGAACAATTTACATCCAGTTTCATCCTTAATGGACTTCTTGAGCATCACTAAGTGTTTGCAGGGTTTGTAATAGTCGTGTATGAGTCCCTCAGTTGTCACCAGTGCGAAAAGATGGATCTCACAATCATAGACACTGCTAGTAAGGAGTCAAATATGCAGAAGATGCTGGAAAAGCAAATAATGTGCAGGAGCTGGAGGATTTTTCCTCATGAACAACCATTACAAAAAAAAAAAAAACAACAAACAAACAAAAAAACAGTTGTGGATACAAACACAAAATACAAGATAAATTACTTGATTGTAATATTGTGTGTCAGGTAATGATATTTACAATCAAGTAATTTGTCTTGTATTTTGTGTTTGTATTTTGTCTTGTGGACTAGGCTATTAAACATCTGTTATGTGAAAAAGCTTTTTCAGTGCAGTACTAAATAGAAACAATGTTTTTATGATCCTACTTATTAATAAATAAATAAAAATTCCATTTTGGAGATTTTGAAAGGTGTATGTAAACTTATGACTAAAGTGTAAATGTAACAAAAATCATTAAATTATTAGACACCAAAATGTTGCTATGGTTATCACTTTCTCATGTTGCTATGGTTACTATGTCAATCATCGCAATTTCAAGACTCACAGGACTAAAATTTAGCGGATCCACTCCCACATTTAAATGCATTTATCACTCTTTATAATTTACAGTGTGAACGTAACCACTGGTCCTCTAGAAGCATGAAAAACAAAACTATTATTTAGATTGTCGATAGCGCTCCCTTTAAGCCATCACTTACCGCGTTCTGCACTCTCCCTAAAACTCTCGTCATAAACACTGAAGTGTCCACACTGCACAGTGAATCTCTCATTTATATCGCGTCAAGACTTTGTTTATGAGGGGATTTGCGAAAGGATAAAGCTTGTGCTGATTCTGAACATACATTTTAAGCGAATTCTCCGCATGTTGACTCTAAAATGCCTCTGATTTGCCACTGTGTTCATGCGCTTAATATACATGTCTGTGATTGGCTAATGCTCAACGCGGAAACAACACAAGTAGTTTGGTTTCGTTTTTGATTAATATTGTGTCCTCTAGTGCCCGGACTCGACTGGACTCGGACATTTTTCCGAGTCTAAAATGTCCGAGTCCGTGTCAAGTCCGAGTACAAATTCATCCGAGTGCATGACAAGTCCGAGTTCATTTAAAATTGGACTCGAGTCCGGACTCGAGTCCGAGTCCGAGTTCGAGTACCCCAACTCTACAAGGTAGTTTGTGATGTCAGAAACACCAGCGATTTCAAACCGTGTTTTTGAGACTGTCTTTGGTTCACTGCAGTTTTAAGGAGAAAATACTCAGCAATGCTGTCGACTTATGAATTTACACATGATTTGTCTTAAAGCATATTAAAAACACCACATAGACATATAAACAACATTAAAAGCTGGATTTTCACCACAGGGGGACTTTAACAGCCAATCAGAATCCATCCTGATTTAAAGAGCACAAGCATTTAAAGCGACAGACGACATAAACTGCAGCACGTGTTTAGAATAAACAGAATGATATCGTTCGCTTGTATGGACGCTAATATTTTTATCGTTGTAGTTATCTTTATAGTTATCATTCTTGGTGTGACTGTGAACTAAGTGAGGTGTAAAAGTAACATGTTTTTGACTTGGTTATTTGCTTATGCAACACAACACTGCCTGTAACAGGGTCAGTTTTAACTCTCTGACTTCTATTATAAAGTTATTCTATATCTGTTCAGTCAAAAGAGAACCGAACTACAAAACACACCCTATATGTTTCTATCAGTAAAAGTTGACAGGCAGATTTGTAGTATTCTGTGTTTGTGAAAGAAAAGTCTATTATAGTCAGACAGAGAATAACATGAAAAGAAAACAGAATTGTAGGAAATTATCACACATAGTAACAGCGAATACAAAGTATAATTAATAATCTATTGTGTACAAGTAATATTTCCAGTACTCAAATCTGATTGATCAAGCAAGCAGCATCGCATTAGTCCTGATATAACAGTTCATTAATTCACCAACGGATTGGTTCGTTAGCTCTGATTCATTCAGGAACCAAACATGTGTCTGTCTTTATGAATGAGTCATTGATTCATTCACTCAACCAATTTGTTGGATGCTCTCAAAACATTCTCATTTCTTACAGTTGGTTGTGTATTTATTGCAGTTTGGAGTCTGATTTAGACATTCACTGACTGATGTGACTCTCTGTGTGTGTTTATGGCAGGAGATGGCAAGTACACTGGCACAGAAACACCTGCGTGGCATCATACTGAATGTAAGTGTCAGGTTTTTGTAGCTGTGATCTGCAGGTAATGGCATCAGATTCACTTTTCCACTCATTTTCTGCTGTTAGTTGTACAGAAAACAGATCCAAATGTGATGGTGTAAATCACTGGTGATATCACTAGTGACAAATCCAGCAAACAGCAGTTGGTTGATTGATTTTATTTCATTAATTTCTTTTGATTGAGCGTTTTGAATTGATGAGCATCTTTTGATGGGATACTGATCAGATCTTCATTCTTCAAAAGACCACAGAACGTCCTCCTAGTAGATGTGTGTGTAGGATCAACAGTTGATAGTGGTTTAGAAACAGTGTGATAATGAGAGTGTTGTTTAGGAAACACCTGTGTGTGTAACAGCATTGACAACCTGTTTCCCAGCACATCATCCGCGGGAATCGGCCCGTCAAAGCTGAAATGGCACATCAGCTTTACGTGCTGCAAGTTTTGACCTTCAACCTTCTGGAGGAACGCATGATGACCAAAATGGACCCCAATGACCAGGCGAGCTTTATGTCTGAAAATGATTCACATGTCATTAAGATTAATTGAGTATGGCAAGCCGTTTTAGCTTAAATTGTACCCAGCGTTATTCGTCATAATTGCATTTATACTAGTAAGAATTCAATTAGAGAGCTCTACAAATGAATTTTTACTAGTCATATGTCTCCATTGACTTCCATTAATTTTTAATTATGGAGCTCTACAATTGAATTGTTACTAGTTAGAATTACAATTAGAGAGCTCTCTAATTTAATTTTTACTAGTAAAAAACGAATTAAAGATGTGTATAATTGCAGAGCTCTGTAATTGAATTAAAGAGCTCTGCAATTGCATTCTTACTAGTAACAATTCAGTTGTAGAGCTCTCTAATTGTAATTGTTACTAGTAAGAATTGAATTGTAGAGCTCTCTAATTGAATTCTTACTAGTAACAACGCAATTACAACCAGTAACGCTAGGTACAATTTAAGCTAAAATGGCTTGCCATAACTGAGAGAACATGTATGATTGAAGTGAATTGGTGTTAAATGGCATCTAATGTGCATGACGGATGCTTGAGTCTTTATGTGAAAGTATTCAGTATTCATGCATATGATGAAAATATTACAGATAAGGATATGAACTCAGGTCTTGATGTACCCGTATAACTAGTACACCACTGTAGCAGACAGTCTAAGTAATCATGGCGTTTGATCACTATGTTCACATAGATCACTAAAGCACAGCAGAAGTTCCTAAAAATCAGTAAATATTGCATTTAGGCTTTAGTCTGAATTGCTTCTGTCTCTTCATGTAATCACAGACTGAGCTGATGATGGTGAGATCTGATCTCTGTGTGGATCAAACCTGTTTCAGGACTCTTGTTCATACACAAATCTCAATGCATTATTACAATATTTACAAAGAAATAAAGACCAGGCACAACATCTGACAAAGCCTCCGTTTGAGTCATTAAGATAATTAGTGTAGTGTGTTTATAACAAAATAGTAGAGTGACTTTAAATGGCAAACATTTAAATGCTTTAATTCATTTTCATGTTTAATGACATTTTGCCATTTATGTATGATTTATAGTAAGATTTATATCTGAATTCATATGCAAGATCTAAGTCCACATGTCATACAAATAAGACTAACAGGTCAAGAGCTGAAGTTCAACCACAAAATTTTGTGATGCTGTGTGCAAATGTTTGTTAGAACTATGATTTTGGGAAACAATAAACATTTGAACATTGGTAACAATTGAACATGAATGACTGTAGAAAATCCCTTATATAAACTTTAAAATTCATTCATATCTACTGTTTGGCCAGCATACTCATGGCATGAAAAGCAAAACATTACTGATTTGTTTTCAGCGTTTTCCAAGATACTTCTTTTATAACCTTCACACTGCTTGAATTATGTATGCTTGAATTCTTCAGACACAGAGAGATATCATATTTGAACTCCGAAGAATCGCATTTGAAGGAGACAGTGATCCGGGCGGCACGGAGAAGAGAAAAACCATCTACACTAAAGACTACAAGATGCTGGGCTTCAGCGTGAGTGACGTTTGCTCTTTCTGTTGTCATTTAGAAGATGCTATTTAATCACAAGAGATAATTACATTTCCTTTCCAAAACAGATGCTGATGTGTGTGATGTAATAGTTGAATTATGATCAGTGATAGTGATGTGTGTGATGTGATTATTTAATGATGGATGATGTGATAGTGATGTGTGATTGTTTAATGATCAATGATAGTGATGTGTGGATTTGTGTGATGTGATTGTTTAATGGTGATCAGTGATAGTGATGTGTTGAAGTGTATGTGATGTGATGTTTTAATGGTGATCAGTGATAGTAATGTGTGGATGTGTGTGTGATGTGATGTTTTAATGGTGATCAGTGATAGTGATGTGTTGAAGTGTGTGTAATGTGATGTTTTAATGGTGATCAGTGATAGTGATGTGTTGAAGTGTGTGTGATGTGATTATTTAACGATGGATCAGTGATAGTGATGTGTTGAAGTGTGAGTAATGTGATGTTTTAATGGTGATCAGTGATAGTGATGTGTTGAAGTGTGTAATGTGATGTTTTAATGGTGATTAGTGATAGTGATGTGTTGAAGTGTGTGTGATGTGATGTTTTAATGGTGATTAGTGATAGTGATGTGTTGAAGTGTGTGTAATGTGATGTTTTAATGGTAATCAGTGATAGTGATGTGTTGAAGTGTGTGTAATGTGATGTTTTAATGGTGATCAGTGATAGTGACGTGTTGAAGTGTGTGTAATGTGATGTTTTAATGGTGATCAGTGATAGTGATGTGTGGATGTGTGTAATGTGATGTTTTAATGGTGACCAGTTATAGTGATGTGTTGAAGTGTATGTAATGTGATGTTTTAATGATGGATCAGTGATAGTGATGTATTGAAGTGTGTGTAATGTGATGTTTTAATGATGGATCAGTGATAGTGATGTGTTGAAGTGTGTGTAATGTGATGTTTTAATGGTGATCAGTGATAGTGATGTGTTGAAGTGTGTGTAATGTGATGTTTTAATGATGGATCAGTGATAGTGATGTGTTGAAGTGTGTGTAATGTGATGTTTTAATGGTGATCAGTGATAGTGATGTGCTGTTGTGTGTGTTTTGTTTCGTGCACAGAATCCAATGAATCCTGCCATGGATTTCACTCAGACGCCACCAGGAATGCTGGCGCTCGACAACATGCTGTACCTCGCCAAACTACACCAGGACACGTATATCAGAGTAAGAGCTCACATTCATAACCATTACCTCTTTTTATGTATTTTCTCAAGCACTGTGTGCTGAAATATTATTGTATAGTATTTGTCAGATAGCCTTTGGAGTGAATTAAAGCCAGAGCTGGAAAGCTGAGTATTTAGTTACCAGTATCAAATGAACCCAAGTAACATTATCAATGCGCCAAAGCATGTTTGAATAGTCCCAGAGTTACAAAAACAGAACGACGGAAATAAAAATCGCTGTGAAAAAGGATGAATGTTAATCTTTGCGCTTGCATTGATCACGAGAGTATAACACTAAACTGGATCAACAGGGCTGTCACATTGTGAGGGGTTGTGATGATATTTTTCCTCATTTTGTGAGAGTGCAGACTGTGGAACATGTTGGAAACCCAAAAACAAGCATGAGTCCCAAACCAGGCACAGTAATCAATCCAAGGGTTAAATCAAAACCACAAGACTAAACAGAAATGGAGAGAATAGACATTAGATTAATTTTTTTTTTAATTACAAACTGACACAATGTCTAAATGTAGGAAAGCAAGAATCTTGTTTGTGAGCTCAAACTCAGGGGATTGATCCCTCTTAAGGCGGGCGTACACTGCGATTTTCATCCGATTTTGAGCCGAATTCTGACTCGTGCAACTCTTTTTCAGGTCGGGGCGATTTTCAGCGTTGTCATGTGTCGTTTGTCGTGCAGTGTTCGTGAAGTGTACAGGGAGAAACGAGAGGCGATTAACCTCTCCCGACAGGGAATCGGATGGTCGGATAAATTTCTGTCGTGTCAGAAATGTTGGTCGCTCCTCATGACTATATCGCACAGTTGAAGCAGAGCTACGAACCGATTGCCCTAAACTCAGTGCTTTTCCCTCTCTGCACCTGTGCAAAAACAGAAGTTTAACCATTTCATCTTTAATGCAGCAAGAAAGAAAATGAAAAGAAGGAGATCTTTAAGTTCTGTAGATATCAAACTAGCTACAAATTATTGTTTCTTACCTGCAGTTCATGTTGCAAACTGGATAAATCATATATACCCACATCTTTCAAGCCAGCTGCGATGTAGCTACACCGTATCTCTTTTATTAGTTTGTTAAATGCTCATGTTAAACAAGCTGTTTTTGAAATAAACTGTTTTTAATTTTCATTGATGACTGATTAATACAGTGTTCGAACATAGACTGTTAATAATTTAAAGTATTGGCCTATAATTCATTGTAATCGACCTAAATGCTTTTAGACAATTTTCAGTGAGGAGGAGTAAGCTTCTATCTAATCTTCGCAGCATGTCGGTTATGCGGGGATGTGCTATAAAATTATTGCGTGGCAAATGAATTATAATAGCCTATAAATTTAATAAAAAAAGTAGGCCTTCCCTAATAATAATACAATAATACAAAATTAGTGCTGCACGATTACTCATATCGCAATCGCGATGTCAAGCCTATGCGATTATATGACGCAAAATGCTGCGATTTTATGAAATAAATAAATTTGGGCTGTCAACGTTAACGCATGCAATAATTTGTCCAGTTTAACGCGTTAAAATATTTAATGCAATTAACGCAGCATCCGTTTATTTTTGTCATCTTTTGGCTAGTGTAACATTATATGATCCCGCTCTTATTCATGCAAATGCTTTTAAACCATTCATGTGCGACAAGACAAAAGATTGTGCTGCCTGTGACACACACACACAGAAAGAAACGTGCCAGGATCGTGTGCACAGACCGCACGCCAGAATATAGTTCTCTTTTGTGCTTGAACTTACAATAACACACACAATTATGCCAAAATGCCGTTTCGTCAAGTATCTTGATAGCATAAGAGCAGTCTTATGATGAACGTGAGGAGTTGTGAGAGAATGAGGCGCGTGTGAGATCCGCGTCTCTGTCAGCAGCGGCTGCTCTTAAAGGGCCAGCAGCCAATAAAGCTTTCTGTCAGTAAAGTTAATCAAAGAACAAAGGGAACAGAAAATTACTCACTGCTCTTGACTAAAGAACTTTTGTAGCTATAATAAGGATTAGACTATATTTAATTTATAATTTATGCAGTGCAGACTGTTTGATAACTTTAATCAATTTCGGTATATGTCCTACCTGTTAGACAGTAAGGGCACAGGCAAATATGACATTTATTGTTTTACTGTTGTACTATTGAGACAAATAACAAGTTTGCAGTAATGCAAAGATATCAATATTTAATTTTGTAAAAACAAGTGCATTTAGTTGTTGCTCTATACACATTTCAGCATTATCACTAATCTGTGTGTGCATTTCACTTAAGAAACAAGCAAGTTGACTCACGAAACAATTTGTTTATTATATCGCAATCGCAATATTGACCTCAATAATCGCAATATGACATTTTCCCCAAATCACGCAGCCCTAATACTAATAATAATTTAATACATACATTGGAAATGCTAAATACTCTTGATATTGATAGCTGATGCTTGTTTTGACAATATCTCTGGATACACTATATCATGGTCTATTGGCGCAGCACGGCATGGGGGTTTATCGCACATATTCCACACGTATAGTGTGAGCAGTCGCAGCTCGATGATCGGACCGTATAGTGTGAGCACATAAATCCTGAGCTTTGGCTTTACATCGCATGTGATCTACTCGTTCAGTGTGAATAGGTAACCTTGCTGAAATCACACAGGCATCGCACAGTGTATGCCTGCCTTCAGAGTTCATAAAGTAATCCATGTGAATCAAAGACTTCGACTAGTCTAGAGACGTGATCACTTTATATGATGGACTGATTTTAATTCAATAGCTATCAAATAATGTTAACAGAAGATCAAACATACTTGATGTGCAAGAGCAAACCTCACTGCTTCTCGTCCATCGAGCTGTCATGTTTGAGTTTCTGTGCGTGTGAAGTTAGAAAGATAGTTTTCATTTTACTTTATTTCATGATGACGTTACATTTACATTTATTCATTTAGCTGACGCTTTTATCCAAAGCGACTTACAATTGCTATGTATGTCAGAGGTCGCACACCTCTGGAGCAATTAGGGGTTAAGTGTCTTGCTCAGGGACACATTGGTGTCTCACAATGGATTCGAACCCGGGTCTCTCACACCAAAGGCATGTGTCTTTTCCACTGCGCCATCACCACCCCTGTTGGAGAAGCACATGCTCCCGTTTCCTCTTCCTCTTCTCCCTTCTGTCCTCTTTCACAGTCACTGTTGATGATAAAATGCACAATCAAAAAAGTCATGTTACTATTAGGGTAGCACTTTATTTTACAGAATGTGTACTTTTCTAAGAAAGTACTGGGTAATTGTGATGATAAATGGGACGGAAGCAAATGCAAGTGCAATATAGTTTAATGCAAAGGATTAAACTCTCAAAACGTTCAGTACAGAAGAGGACAAAACAACGAAGAAGATCTCTCTCTCTCAGGGCGTGGTTCAGACCTGGAACATAGACAATAGACCTGGAACAAACACAAGACGAAAGACAGGGCATTAAATAGGGAGGCTGATGATTTGCAGCTGCCGCTGATCATGATGATCAGTGGTAACGCCTACACGAAACACTAAGTACTAACGAGACACACCTACACACAAACACACACACAAGACCAGAATGAGACAGTGGATCTACCAACCGTGACAGTACCCTCTCCCCTAGGAACGCCTCCTGGCGTTCCCAGCCGAACCCACCTGTCGATTGTAATCATCGATAAGGGAGTGATCCAGGATGTCCCTAGCAGGTACCCAACTCCTCTCCTCCGGACCGTAACCTTCCCAGTCCACCAAGTACTGGAATCCGCGTCCCCTCCGTCTCGAGTCCAGAATACGATTTACCAAATTTGTAGGTTCCCTGTCTACGAGTCGCGGCGGGGGGGGAACCGGGGTCGGCGGATTAATGTGAGAGTAAAACACGGGCTTGATCTTTGACACATGAAAGGCGGGATGAATTCTCCTGTACGCCGGAGGAAGTTTGAGGCGGACTGTCACCGGACTAATAATCTTGGTGACAGGGAACAGGCCAAAAAATTTGGGGGCTAACTTGTTGGAAACGGAACGGAGCGGAATGTTCTTGGTAGAAAGCCACACTTTTTGACCCACAACGTATACGGGAGGCTTTGACCGGTGGCGATCGGCCTTAGCCTTAGTGCGCGCCCCCACCTGGAGCAGAGTCTCACGGGCTCTGGTCCATGTGCGGTGGCACCTCTGGACGAAGGCGTGAGCGGAGGGGACCGCGACTTCGGACTCCAGACTAGAAAAAATTGGTGGCTGGTATCCTAAACTACATTCAAACGGAGAGAGGCCTGTGGATGACACTGGTAACGAGTTATGTGCGTACTCAACCATATACAGTTGTTGGCTTCAGGATGAAGGATTCTTGGATACCAAACATCGCAACATTCTCTCCAAATCCTGGTTGGCTCGCTCGGCCTGACCATTAGTCTGGGGATGATAACCCGAAGACAAGCTAACTGTAGCTCCCAATAACCTACAAAACTCTTGCCAAAATTTGGACACAAATTGGAAACCCCTGTCCGAAACCACGTCCATCGGGAGGCCATGTAACCGAAAGACGTGATCAATTACAGTGACCACTGTCTCCTTGGCTGAGGGTAATTTGGGCAAGGGATAGGGCTGGGGCAGTTACTGCATTACCGCAATACCGCGGTCGCGTGACTCCAACCGCGGGACTGAGCTCGTCACCGTCATCACCGCAAAAAAAAAAAAAAAACATTGGCCTGCACATGTGTGCAAGTTGTGTTCTAATGACATGGATTCATGATTCTCATGACATTATGTCTAATGATATTGTGTCTTACATGGATTCAAGGTTTTCTAAACAAAACTTAACATCAAAAGATGGAGCAAATCCGATCTTTCGCGAGTTGGGGATAATAACATTCCATTTGTATTAGAGATGTGGGGATGGGCTATTATTATTTCATCCGCAACCGCATCACAAAACTCATCATCTGTCCGCACCAACGTTTTTTGATAAATTTTCGAAACTGCATCCGCGGCGCTGACTGTTTTCAGGTCTACGATGCAAGGCGCTGCTGCCGCGAGGCTAGAAAGCTCTTGGCTGTTCTAGAAAGGAGACTGTTCCAATGCAGCAAAGATATTTAAAGGCTAAAGTCCCTAGTATAGCCTATTGGCTATGTTGTATCCCCAGAATATCAGCAGTGAACTAGGGGGTTGTGTGTATTGAAAGCGGTTTACCGCTATACCGCGGGAATATCTTGCTTTTCAACCGCGGTTAGAAAAAATCCATACCGCCCCAGCCCTAGCAAGGGAATGAAATGTGCCGCCTTCGAGAACCGGTCCACTACGGTTAAAACAACCGTCATGCCATTAGAAGGCGGGAGGGCGGTGACAAAATCTAGCACAATGTGGGACCAGGGTCTCGAAGGGACAGACAGCGGTCGAAGTAACCCATCAGGAGGTCGGTTAGATGTCTTACCAATGGCACAAACTGAGCAAGCCAAAACAAAATCGTGAATGTCGCGAGCCATAAGTGGCCAGCAGAATCGTTGCTTTACTAAACAGCTAGTGCGGTTTACTCCTGGATGACAAGCCACGTTGGAGCAGTGACCCCATCAAATGACGTCGGATCATAACCCCTCCGGAACAAACAATCGATTCGGTGGGCAACCGGGCGGAGGCGTTACCCCTTCTAAGGCCGTCTTGACCTTCGATTCGACTTCCCATACGAGTGTGGAGATAACTACTTTCTCGGGCAAAATGCACTCGGGAGTAACCGGGCGTTCGGATGGATCAAAAATACGAGATAAGGAATCGGGCTTGATGTTCTTGGAACCCGGGCGGTACGAGAGTGAAAAGTCAAAACGTCCGAAAAAAAGTGCCCACCGAGCCTGCCTGGAGTTGAGTCTTTTAGCAGATCTGATATATTCAAGGTTCTTATGATCGGTCCAAACGATAAAAGGTACCCCCGACCCCTCTAGCCAATCACGCCACTCCTCCAACGCTAACTTGACGGCAAACAACTCTCTGTTACCAATGTCATAGTTACGTTCGGCAGGTGATAAACGATGGGAGAAAAACGCGCAAGGATGCATCTTGTCGTCTGAGGAAGCGCGTTGGGAAAAAACTGCACCTACCCCCACCTCTGACGCGTCGACCACCACCACGAACTGACGTGTGGGATCAGGTGCGAGTAGGATGGGAGCCGAAACGAAGCGGCTCTTTAGGTTGGTGAATACAGCCTCGACTGTATCGGACCACTTGAACATCGTTCTGGGGGAGGTCAAGGCGGTCAGAGGTGCGGCTAGTTGGCTGAAATTGCGAATGAACCGCCGATAGAAATTGGCGAACCCCAGAAACCGCTGTAGGGCCTTACAGGAATCTGGACTTGGCCAATCTATCACAGCCTTAACCTTGTCAGGATCTATACGCACTCCCTCAGAAGAGACGATGTAACCTAGGAAAGGAACAGACTGTGTATGAAGCACATTTCTCCGTCTGGACAAAAAGCCCATTCTCTAGCAACCTCTGAAGCACTCGTCTGACGTGTTGAACGTGTTCCATTGCCTTCTCCTGAAACACAGAAACAGACACAGACGGACACAGTGTTCGCTCCATGTGGCGATGGAGTTCGAGCCCCAATCCACCCGGGGGTTATGCTCCACCAACCAGGGGTGGCCCAGAAAAATGGGTGCAACAGGGGAGTCCATGAGCAGGAAAGAGATGGTTTCGTTGTGATTGCCGGAGGTGAGAAGGTTTATGGGGCCGGTAGAAAGTGAGATGCTAGGGAGTTCCTGACCATTTAAAGCACTGACGGAGATCTGGTGGGAGAGGGGTGTGATGGGAAGGTGTAACTTGTGCGCAAGATGTATGTCCATAAAATTACCCTCTGCTCCGGAGTCCAGAAGTGCTCGACGGGTGTAGGTGTTGTTAGCCCATCTAAGTCTTACCGGAAGGAGAGTGGATGGTGAGGACTTCCCGGCGGAGATCCCACCCGATAGTAGCCTCAACTTTACTACCGGGCTTGCTCTTTCACCGGGCAAGCGTGTAGAAAATGCCCAGAGCCACCACAGTACAGACAAAGTCCACGAGACCCCCGCCTCTCTCTCTCCTCCCGGGAAAGCCGAGCTCTCCCTACCTGCATGGGCTCCTGATCGACGAGGGGACAGACCGTGTTATCCTCACTGCTGCCTCGCAACCCCGTACATCCAGGGGTGCGAGTGAGACGAGCGTGTTGCTCCAGCCGACCGATGCGGGCATCAACCCGCAGGGCCAAGTCAATAAGACCGTTGAGTCCAGATGGTAGGTCCAGCATGTATATTTCTCTTTGAACACGGTCGGCCAGCCCATGCAGGAACATATCCCACTGCGCCTCCTCGTTCCACTTACACTCAGCCGCTAACGTACGAAACTCAATGGAGTAGTCCGCAACAGAACTGGCACCCTGTTTGAGGTCCCGAGTCTTCTGGCAGCCTCCTTGCTGGCTACAGCTCAGTCAAAGACCCTCCTCATCTTAGCGGCTAGTGTGTGGAATGAGGTGCAACACTGGTCCTGGTTCTCCCACACCGCTTTTCCCCACAAGGCTGCACGTCCCGTGAGTAGCATGAGCACGAAGGCCACTTTGGACTCCTCCGTCTCGAACGTTCTGGGCTGCAGAGAGAAATGCATCGAACATCTGGTAAGGAATGCTCTACAGAAATTAGGCTCACCGGCATAACTCTCTGGAACTGGTAGGCGTGGTTCTGGTCGATGACTCAGTTCTGGTATGGCGGGGAGAACGGGCAGTGTGGGCGGCGCAGCGGGAATGCTTAGCTGTTGGATCTGCTGGTTGAGCTCGGACACCTGCGTCACGAGGGTTTGAACAGCGCGTCCGGTGTGGGAAATGCTCTCCTGCTGCTGATCCATCCGGGCAACGCTGTGGTTGATGAAGTCTGTCAGCGAAGTCGCACTGGCTGCTTCCATCGTTGGTCAGATCGTTCTGTGATGATAAATGGGACGAAAGCAAATGCAAGTGCAATATAGTTTAATGCAAAGGATTAAACTCTCAAAACGTTCGATACAGAAGAGGACAAAACAACGAAGAAGATCTCTCTCTCTCAGGGCGTGGGTCAGACCAGGAACACAGACAGCAGGAGAGCGTGACGCAGGGATTAAGACAGACAATCCAGGTGAGTGAAGACGGTGAGATGATTCAGTGGTGAAGCGATCCGGAATCCAGCGCAAACAGGAAACATGAGGAAACAGGAAACAGGCCACGAGACATGGGAAGCTTCAACAACGATCTGACAAACACAAGACGAAAGACAGGGCATTAAATAGGGAGGCTGATGATTTGCAGCTGCCGCTGATCATGATGATCAGTGGTAACGCCCACACGAAACACTAAGTACTAACGAGACACACCTACACACAAACACACACACAAGACCAGAATGAGACAGTGGATCTACCAACCGTGACAGTAATATAAGGTAACTACAGGGGTTAAAGTTAGGTTCAGGGTTAGTAGCCTACCCAGTTATTATTACCCAGTTATTGTAATTACTATAATAAGTACTATGTACATGGGGAAAAGGACTGTAAGTGCTACCACTATGAGAATAAAAGTTTACAAAACTTTAGTTGAAATACTAAGTTGAAAAAGACATAAAAAGTCAAAGTTATGACATACTAAGTTAAAATTATGACTTAAATTTCATAATTATGCAATGAAAAGTCGAAATAATGAACATTTCGATTTTTCGTGTCATAATTTCGACTATTTAATCTCCTAATTTCGATTTAGTATGTCATATTTTTTACTTTTTGTCATATGGGCTGTACACGTGGGGCTTGTGTGTTTCAGATAGTCCTGGAGAACAGCAGTCGAGAGGATAAACACGAGTGTCCGTTCGGGCGCTGTGCGATTGAGCTGACGCGGATGCTGTGTGATCTTCTACAGGTCGGAGAACTGCGTAAGTGTTCTGCGTGTTATGTTATCTGTGCAATCAGTGCTGGTCTTTCAAAGAGGGGAAGCTGTATTAATGAATGAATGAACAAACGATATTAAACTCGACGGAGGAAATGTGGGAATTAAGTTAAACTGAAACAAGGAAAGTGGTGTATAATTGTGTGAAATGTATGATGAAAATTGGCTAGCAATTTCGCCAAGCAAATACCAAGAAATAGGTTACAGCAGTTTGTCTTTCGACTACACTTGCAAAACCCGCCATGGGACTGAGCTCGAACTGCTTCAGCGTCAGCGACTTTTTATAGTACAAAATCGCTGTCAATCAAAAGGAGATGCAGTCTTTGGACAGTCCAGCCCACATAATCGCAGCATTTATCCAATGACCGTCTAGTTTCGAAGCACTGAAAAAAACTGTTCAAAGCAGCGCCAATGAAGTCAACAGACGCTCGGCTTCAACAGGGAAATGCACTGACGCTCCGGGAATGAATGAGAAGGAGAAGGAGAAGAAGTCAGCCGACCTGATATATGTAGCTGATTCTGAACGAACTCGTCTTCGAGATGAACGTGTTCTAACGCATTTTTAGTCAATAAAATATTAACACAATAGTACACATTTGACCATTAATTTTTTAACATTATAGGGAAAGCCGAGCTTCCCTTGCAGTCTTAAAGAAATCCCCACTGTGTGCAATGTATTGTTATTTGCAACCTTCTTCTCCTTGTTTTACGAGATTTAAAACATTTTTTGAAAGAATCCCCAACACTTCAGGTCAACCTTTCACTGGGGCCATTTTTCCGTCACAGACTTATTAAATAATACGCGGGAAACAGAGTCGATAATATCCTGATGATCTCACTGCTTGATCGGATCACAGTGATCAAGTGTAAACACAGTATTCTGGATTGTTACATTTTTAGAAGCAACACCTGTTTCTGCAGTGTGTGTGAGAGTGTGTGTGTGTGTGTGTGTGTGTGTGTGTGTGTGTGTGTGTGATGTAGATGTAAAGAGAGGCATGTGTAAATGCGCACGTAAACTGGTTTGTCTCTGCAGCGAATGAAGGCTGTAACGACTACCATCCGATGTTCTTCACGCATGAGCGCGCCTGGGAAGAGTTCTTCTGTGTGTGTATTCAACTGCTCAACAAGACCTGGAAAGAGATGAGGGCCACTGCAGAAGATTTCAACAAGGTGAGTGTGTGTGTGTGTGTGTGTGTGTGTGTGTGTGTGTGTGTGTGTGTGTGTGTGTGTGTGTGTGTGTGTGTGTGTGTGTGTGTGTGTGTGTGTGTGTGTGAGATGGGTAGGGTTACTGTAGGGGGACGGAATATACAGTTTGTACAGTATAAAAACCATTACGCCTATGGAATATCCTCACAAGTATAGCAAAACAAACGTGTGTTTGTTTGTGTGTGTGTGTGTGTGTGTGTGTTTCAGGTGATGACGGTCGTGCGTGAGCAGATCACCAGAGCTCTGGCCATGAAGCCCCCGTCACTGGAGCAGCTGCGGGTGAAACTGCGCAGTTTGAGTTACTCTGAGATCCTGCGTATGCGTCAGTCTGAGAGAATGAGCCAAGATGACTTCCAGTCGCCTCCCATAATGTGAGTCCCATAACTGTGAGTCCCATAACTGTGAGTCCCATAATGTGAGTCCCATAATGTGAGTCCCATAACTGTGAGTCCCATAACTGTGAGTCCCATAACTGTGTGTCCCATAACTGTGAGTCCCATAACTGTGAGTCCCATAACTGTGAGTCCCATAACTGTGAGTCCCATAACTGTGAGTCCCATAACTGTGAGTCCCATAACTGTGAGTCCCATAACTGTGAGTCCCATAATGTGAGTCCCATAATGTGAGTCCCATAACTGTGAGTCCCATAACTGTGAGTCCCATAACTGTGTGTCCCATAACTGTGAGTCCCATAACTGTGAGTCCCATAACTGTGAGTCCCATAACTGTGAGTCCCATAACTGTGAGTCCCATAACTGTGTGTCCCATAACTGTGAGTCCCATAACTGTGAGTCCCATAACTGTGTGTCCCATAACTCCCAAAAAAAAGAAGCGATTTTGAACTTGCATAATGCCAGTGTGTGTTCTTCAGAAAACACATGAAGTGAGCAGGTGTAAATTGCCTGTACAATAAAAAACTGTGAAGCCTTATTCATATGAAATATAATTTGACTGATCAAGTGTTTTGCAATAAATAAATGAATAAATATGCATATTGCTTGTCTGCTGAGCATTTTATATGCAAATTTTCTTTGGAACCATGTATATTTCTTCTCTACAAGCAATCATTTTGTAAAACATTTAATTATGTTTAAAAACATTATTACATATAGGGTTAGAGTTAGTAGGTCATTTCGCCACATAAGAAAAAAAATGTTATGCTCTGGTAAATCATAGTTATGAAATAAAAAGTTGAAATGTTGACATGCAAAGTCATAATTATGTCATAAAAAGTCACATTTATTAAATAAAATGTCAAAAATATAGCATGAAATGTTGAAATTATGAAATACTAAGTCAAAATGACTAGAATAAAAAACGAATATTACGAGAATAAAAAATTATGAGAATAAAAGTCGAAATTGACATACTAAGTTGAAATTGACTTAAAAAGTCAAAAATATGACAAGTTGAAATTACTATTTAGATTTTTTTTGTCATAATTTTTAATAAAGTCATATTTTTGACTTAGTATGTCATATTTTTATTGTCATTTTAATTGTCAACTTTTTATGTCCTTTATGCTATAACTTAAATTTAGTGGGGCGGTTTCCCGGACAGGGTTCAAATTAAGCCTGGAGTAGGCCTTAATCTAGAATAGTTAATCATGTCTTAAAAAATGGCTTTCTGTAACACAGATTAAGTACAGATTAGTTACACCAGGGGCCTCATGTATCAATCTTGCGTACGCACAAAAACTTTGCGTACGCCAGCTTTCACGCTCACGGTCGGATGTACTAACAGTGAAATTAACGTGAGAATGTGCGTTCCTCCACGCCAATTTCATGTCTGGCGTACGTACATTTCTCATAGTTTTTGTTCGTTGGCGACTCTTACAGGCAATGAAGTTAAGTTGCAAACATTACACAATGAATTGTTCTACAAGTCTATCGCACTACCACCTGTGGGATGCATTGCTATTAATTTGCAATTTATAAAATAATTTACATATATTGTCACACGATCCTTATGGGAATATTCTATCAATTATGCAATTAAGTAAGAACATATAAAAGCATATGATATTCCCATATGATGCAGTTGACCAGCCAAACATTAAAACGCAATTTGCAGCGATAGCCGGTTTTCCTAATGTAATCGGAGTGATCGACTGCACACACATTGCTATAAAGGCGCCATCTGAAGAAGAATTTGCATATGTGAATCGGAAACATTTCCATTCAATAAATGTGCAGATAATATTGGTTACCTTCGTGGCAGTCCTGTAGTAAATCCGAGTCTCCCACAGCAGCGGTGTAAAGTGTCACCCATAATTGAGGCAATTCTCTGACCCCTTTACCACTGCTTGTTCTGCCCACACTTTGTCGGTGCGCAGCAGTTCTCCATTTAACGTCCACCTTTATATCAGACCATTTTTTTTTAAGGTCATTTACAGTGCGACTTTCAGATCCCACCGCATTGACGGCATCAGCCAAACTCTCTCACTCATATTTTTTCCTTTTGTTATTAATTCCGGAGGACAAAGTTCCAAATTTTTTTTTCTCGTTTCTACCTCCGATAGTAGCACCTCCGATTCACTTTCTGTAAAGTTTCGCTTCTTGCCGCTTGCTTTAGCCATTTTCTTACTCCTTTCTTTTGCCAAAGTGGACTCATTACCATATTTAAATGTATTTAATTAAGGGAGGAGACTGGGTGGGGCGTTGTGCTCGTGCATGTGCGCTCATTTTTACGTTAATTGGGATGTACAAAGAGAATATGCGTGGGATCCTTCGTACGCAGAGATTCATACATCTGTTTTTTTTTTGTGCGTACGCACATTTACAGCTTTGTCCGTACGCAATGTTTTAGTATGAATTCAACGCAAGTCTTTGTACATGAGGCCCCTGGACTATGGAGTCCTGAACTAAAATAAATCAGATTAAATTAAAACCAACTGTGCTAATCTGAATTAGCATGACAGAGGTTGCCTATAAAACATGGAATGAACCAAAAAAGCTTAAAATTGCAAACAATGGGAAAACAATGGCATCAGAAAAAGACTGCAATCAAAAAACATTTACTAACAAGAGAAATTTATTTTTAAGCAAGCTAAATAATCTGCACACACTAGCTATGGAATAAAAGAAAATAAATGCGGGGAAATATGTTTGTAATGATTATATATATATATATATATTATTTTTAATTTTTAATTTTTTTTGTCAACGATGTACAATTAGAATCAATGGTGTTCATTAACAATGAATGGTTTTCATTTAACATGAATTATTCAAATATTTTTGTAATTAATGCTGCTTGTTTATTCCTGTGATTTACATAACAAACTTACTATAACATTTCTTTATACATGTGGTTTTGGCAGTCTAGATGCAATACTAGTTTCAACTAGAGTACTACCATAGTGGTTGCTTTATTATTAATTCAAACAGAATTCTTGGTAGCAGTCCTCGGTCAAGCACAGGCTCAACACTTCACAATGGTAACCCCCAAAAATACTAACATAACAGAAACTTTTAAATACCAACATAATAATAGAACATTGAACATTAACAAGTCTCTCCGTTTTCTCATCTTGCTAAAAAAAAATCATAAAATATCACTTTATTTAAAAATTTACATTTCAGAGCATGATGGGAAGTGAATGTCCTGTATGACTGGGTTACTAGATTGAAACATATTTCAAAATGAAAATATTTTGAACAAGAAACCCGATACAATGATGTTAAAACAAAATTAAATGTTTAAATTATATATTAATATATGCGTGTGTGTGTGTGTGTGTATCCAAGTAATGCAGGTGTCTTCTTTGAAACACAAAGTTAATCTGAAGTTAAACCTGCCTGGTAGGTTTAATTTAAGCCTCAATTTAGTCCTGGAGTAACTCTAGTCTTCCTCCAGGAAATTAGCTTATTAAACTCTGGACTAAACTAAATCTAGGACTATTTAAAGCCATGACAGAGAGAGCAGATTTCTGTTAATCTGGTTTAAAGGGCCATTT
The DNA here is from genome assembly GCA_026230005.1 of Gila orcuttii. Classification (NCBI taxonomy): domain Eukaryota; kingdom Metazoa; phylum Chordata; class Actinopteri; order Cypriniformes; family Leuciscidae; genus Gila; species Gila orcuttii. The sequence continues at coordinate 4,472,535 of JAPDVR010000022.1, read as the reverse complement.
TAGTCTTGGACTAGGCTTAATCTCTGTCCGGGAAACCGCCCCAGTATGTCATAATTTTGACTTTTTGTCATAATTATGATTTACCAAAGCATGATTTTGTTTCTTGTGTGGCAGAAACGGGCCTTTATAACATTATGTAAAGGTTAGCCAATGGTTCCACAGAGCTGCTCGTCGTCACATGACCTGCTCATGTGTGTGTGAGAACCTTGAGATCCTCTGATGTGTGTGTGTGTTTTCTGTATCCGTCAGTGAGAAGTCTGGAGATCCTCTGATGTGTGTGTGTGTGTGTGTGTGTGTTTTCTGTGTCCGTCAGTGAGAAGTCTTGAGATCCTCTGATGTGTGTGTGTGTGTGTGTGTGTGTGTGTGTGTGTGTGTGTGTGTGTGTGTGTGTGTGTGTGTGTGTGTGTGTGTTTTCTGTGTCCGTCAGTGAGAAGGCTTGAGATCTTCTGATGTGTGTGTGTTTTCTATGTCCGTCAGTGAGTCTTGAGATCCTCTGATGCGTGTGTGTGTGTGTTTTCTGTGTCTGTCAGTGAGAAGTCTTGAGATCCTCTGATGTGTGTGTGTTTTCTGTGTCCGTCAGTGAGAACGCTTGAGATCCTCTGATGTGTGTGTGTTTTCTGTGTCCGTCAGTGAGAAGTCTTGAGATTCTCTTATGTGTGTGTGTGTGTGTGTGTGTGTGTGTGTGTGTGTGTGTGTGTGTTTTCTGTGTCTGTCAGTGAGAAGGCTTGAGATCCTCTGATGTGTGTGTGTTTTCTGTGTCCGTCAGTGAGAAGGCTTGAGATCCTCTGATGTGTGTGTTTGTGTGTGTTCCCTTTCGAGGGAACTCAACACTGCGTCGAGAACTCGACACTTTGGGGACGCTCCCTTAGCGTGCGCCTCTGAAGTAAGAATGAAACTATTCCAATCCTGATTGGCGTTGCGTCCTGACGTAACATGTGACGCCATAACCGGAAGTATAAAAGTGACGCTGACACACAAACATACCAGCTATCGCTCTTCAGCAAGCGCTCTATGTTGAAACTGTCTGTCCTATTTATTGTTGTCTGTTTGAAAGTATGGCGAGTGAACGATTTACTAGATGTGTGCACCCCTGTCCTAGATTTATTACGGGTGGGGACACGCATCCGTTATGTGTAAATTGTTTGGGAGTGCAGCACGCACAGGCAGCTCTCGAGGGAGCCGCCTGTGAGCCCTGTATACACTGTGAAGCACTCCCACTAAGAGTGCTGCGCTCCCGCTTGGCTATTTTCTCTAAAGATGGCCAAGCTCGCGATCCTTGCGGTTCAGGTCCTGCGTCTGTTGAGGCGGCGCGGAGGCTTAGATCGTGGGGATCGCAGAAAGATCTAGCAGATGAGAACGAGACTGCCGAGGCACTTTCTCGTTCATCATCTGCGGATTCTATAACGCTCGCTCATGGTGCAGAAGCCCGCGCTGCGGCTTCTTCTGCCCGTGACGAGTGCCCGGTGCTTGAGCTATCTGCTTCAGAGGAAGTGGATGTGCTCAGCATCGGGAGCGCGGAACATGAGTCACACTCGCCAGCTCATGTTCGCGCTTATGATGAACTGGTAGAGGTTGTAGCGCGTGCTGCGGCCAGACTCAACATCAGCTGGCCACAAGATGAGCAGGAGGAATCTCGTCACAGTAAATTAGACGAGAGATTCCTGCAGCAGCGTTTACAACCTCAGCGCCGGGGCTTGCCTTTTTTCCCAGATCTCCATAAAGAGATAATTAGATCCTGGGAAAAACCCCACTCGTCTCGCATTTCACACAATACATCGTGTGATTATAGTAATGTGGTGGGTGCGAGAGAGGCGGGGTATGGCAGGATGCCGCGTGTGGAGGAAGCTTTAGCGAGTTATCTTTTTCCCGAAGCGGCATCCTCGCTTAAAGCCCCGGCGCTGCCCGGCAAACCATGTAGGGACACTTCTGCATTGGTGAGCAGGGCGTATATGGCGGCTGGTCGAGCTGGTGCGTCCCTGCACTCGATGGCTATTTTGCAAAAGGAGAGCGTTTCCTCTCGAGCCCCTCCTACGGGAGCTTGGCAACAGAGAAAACGCTCTCATTCTAAATCCTCTGGCCAAAAGGGCGACCTGAGGGCCGTCATTCAGGCTAAGAGGGCTTCAGGGAAGAGGTCCTAGCCAGGGTAATAGGACCTCTAAGGGCTGTCCCCCCCGCTGTGACGCAACCGAGGTTGTTTTCCCAGCGGAGCCCTTCGGAAAAAGATGTTGTCCCGCCGTCACTGACGCTTCGGGTTACATCAATTTCCAGTGAACGCACACCGTGGCGCTCGCCCCAAGAGCTTACAAAAGAGCACCACCTATGGTCGAAAAATCATTCTCGCCCGCTTCCTGCCAGTTCGCTGCTTCAGAAGGTCGAGAACAGTGCTCGAGAAACACCCGAGGCCAGCCTCGAGAGCTAAGGTTTGCTTTCGGGGGCGAAGCATATCAATATCGGTTCTTCCGTTCAGCCTAGCACTCTCTCCCCGCACGTTCACGAAGTGTATGGATGCAGCTCTGGCTCCTCTCAGACTCCAGGGCATTCGTATACTGAATTATATCGACGACTGGCTTATATTGGCTCAGTCTCGGGAAATGGCAGTTCGGCATCGAGATGTCGTCCTTGGCCACATTCAGAATTTGGGGTTGAGACTCAACATGGAGTGGTAATGGTATGGTATGGAATTCGATTACGATGCGGGCACACATGTCTCCCGCACATGTCCAGTCCATCCTAAATATGGTTTCAGGAGTAAAGCTAGGTCAGGCTATCACTGTGAAGCATTTTCAAAGAATGATGGGCCTCATGGCAGCGGCATCCAACATTATACCTGTGGGCCTTCTACATATGAGGCCCCTTCAGTTGTGGCTAAAAGCCAAGGGGTTTTCCCCCAAGGGGAATCCGTTTCGTATGATCAGAGTAACGCGCAGATCCCTTCGTTCTCTACAAATATGGAAGAAACCAAGGTTTCTTGGTTCCTGTCCCAAGGGCCAGTGCTGGGAGCGTCATGTCGCTGGAAAGCCGTTTCGACAGACGCCTCCCTCACTGGCTGGGGCGCGGTCATGGACGGCCGCTTTGCCAGGGGTCTGTGGCAGGACCATCATCTTTCTTGGCACATAAACTGTCTAGAGATGATGGCTGTGTTCAGGGCTCTGAGGAGCTTCCTTCCAGACATCAAAGGTTACCATGTCTTAGTACGATCAGACAATACATCAGTGGTAGCTTATCTGAACCGACAAGGGGGACTCAGATCGCGCCCTCTGTGCAGACTGGCGCATCAGATAATTATTTGGTCCCAGGGGAAAATACTGTCTATCAGAGCAATGTATATTCCGGGGGTTCAGAATCAGGGAGCAGACATCCTGTCGAGGCAGGGGCTGAGGCCCGGGGAATGGAGACTTCATCCAGATGTGGTGAAGTTGATATGGGAGAGGTTTGGACGTATGGAAGTGGATCTATTTGCGTCTCGAGAGACGTCCCACTGCCCACTTTGGTTCTCCCTCTCACATCCAGCCCCACTGGGGTTGGATGCTATGGTACAGGCCTGGCCGAGGCTTCGCCTGTACGCATTTCCCCCGATCGCTCTGCTTCCGGGAGTCCTGGAGAGGGTCCGTCAAGAGGGCATCAGTCTACTTCTGGTTGCCCCAATGTGGCCGACTCGAGTGTGGTTTTCAGACGTGATATCACTCCTGATAGCTCCGCCATGGCAGATTCCTCTGAGGAGGGATCTGTTGTCTCAGGCGGAGGGCACAGTCTTCCACCCTCACCCGGAGCTGTGGAAACTGTGGGTCTGGCCTCTGAGGGGGTTCAGTACCTAAATGCTGGTCTATCAGCTGGGGTGGTTGAAACCATACTTAGCTCTAGGGCTCCGTCTACTAGGAGATTGTATGGCCTCAAGTGGAATGTGTTTGTCACTTGGTGTAGAGAACATGAGTTAGAACCAGTAAACTGCCCGGTGGCTTCAGTTCTGGAGTTTTTGCAAGATCGTTTCTCTGCGGGTCTCTCCCCTTCCACGCTTAAAGTGTACGTGGCTGCTATTGCGGCTTTCCACGCACCATTAAGTGATGGGCCTCTGGGGAGGCACCAGTTGGTCATACGTTTTCTCCGTGGTACTTGGAGGATGAGACCGACAACCAGGTCCAGGGTTCCGGCCTGGGACCTGGCGGTGGTTCTCGAAGGGTTATCGCTGGCCCCCTTCGAACCTCTGCAGTCGGCTTCGCCTAGGGATCTTACGCTAAAAATGGTATTTCTCTTAGCTATTACCTCTCTTAAGAGGGTGGGAGATCTCCAAGCCCTGGCAGTGACACCAGCTTGCTTGGAGTTTGCCCCTGGCAGAGTTAAAGCCTTTTTGCACCCGAGTCCGGGCTATGTGCCAAAGGTTCCTACGAATACGGCTCGGTCCACGGTCCTTCAGGCATTCCATCCTCCACCTCATGTGTCGGCAGAAGAAGAGAAGCTTCATTTGCTCTGCCCCGTCAGAGCTTTGAGCGTGTACCTCGAGAGGTCCTCTTCTTGGAGGAGGTCGGACCAATTATTGGTGTGTTTTGGGTCACCTAAGAAGGGGCTCCCGGCATCCAAGAAAACTATTAGTAATTGGATTGTTCAGGCTATTACCTCAGCTTACAAGGTGCGCGACTTGCCTTCATCTTTAGCTGTTAGGGCTCATTCGACTAGAGGCATGGCTTTCGGGAGTGCCCCTCCAGGAGATCTGTGAGGCAGCCGGTTGGGCTACCCCGCACACTTTTATTAGGTTTTACAGTTTACACCTCCCTAGTACACCTGGCGCACACGTGCTTTCGTCCTAGTTGAGTGCCTGAATCAGTTTCACTCCGGGACAGGCCTATTCGGTGCGTGGCCTAGTGGGCATTCGTTCCCCAAAGTGTTGAGTTCTCGACGCAGTGTTGAGTTCCCTCGAAAGGGAACGTCTCGGGTTATGACTATAACCCTTGTTCCCTGAGAAGGGAACGAGACACTGCGTCTCGCGAATAGTTTCATTCTTACTTCAGAGGCGCACGCTAAGGGAGCGTCCCCAAAGTGTTGAGTTCTCGACGCAGTGTCTCGTTCCCTTCTCAGGGAACAAGGGTTATAGTCATAACCCGAGACGTTTTCTTTGTCCGTCAGTGAGAAGTCTTGAGATCCTCTGATGTGTGTGTGTGTGTGTGTGTGTGTGTGTGTGTGTGTGTGTGTGTGTGTGTGTGTTTTCTGTGTCCGTCAGTGAGAAGGCTTGAGATCCTCTGATGTGTGTGTGTGTGTGTTTTCTGTGTCCATCAGTGAGAAGTCTTGAGATCCTCTGATTTGTGTCTGTTTTCTGTATCCGTCAGTGAGAAGGCTTGAGATCCTCTGATTTGTGTGTGTTTTCTGTATCCGTCAGTGAGAAGGCTTGAGATCCTCTGATGTGTGTGTGTTTTCTGTATCCGTCAGTGAGAAGGCTTGAGATCCTCTGATGTGTGTGTGTTTTCTGTATCCGTCAGTGAGAAGGCTTGAGATCCTCTGATTTGTGTGTGTTTTCTGTGTCCGTCAGTGAGAAGTCTTGAGATCCTCTGATGTGTGTGTGTTTTCTGTATCCGTCAGTGAGAAGTCTTGAGATCCTCTGATGTGTGTGTGTTTTCTGTATCCGTCAGTGAGAAGGCTTGAGATCCTCTGATTTGTGTGTTTTCTGTATCCGTCAGTGAGAAGGCTTGAGATCCTCTGATTTGTGTGTGTTTTCTATATCCGTCAGTGAGAAGGCTTGAGATCCTCTGATTTGTGTGTGTTTTCTATATCCGTCAGTGAGCTCCGTGAGCGGATCCAGCCGGAGATCCTGGAGTTGATCAAACAGCAGAGACTGAACCGTCTGTGTGAGGGAAGCTGCTTCCGCAAACTCGGAAACAGACGGAGACAAGGTGAACCTCACTTCTGCTGACATCAGAGTATGTGAGCGGAGTGGAGTGGGAGCGGAGCGAGGAGTGGAGCGATGTGATTTTGAATGGAGCGCGGAGCGGATTTTTTAAAAGTCGGAGCGTCGTGGTTTTCACTCGCTCCGAGAGCGCTCCACTACCGCTCCATCACGAGTACAATTCATGCCAACGGCTCATTATAGAACTGCATTTTTAGTAAGGATTCACACGTTAAACACATTACGCTAGCATGATACAGATGGATAACTCAAATCAGGAAAAAAATGTGAAGGTTATGATGATGGCGATGGACATGAGTGACTGCGGGAGGTTCTCAAGCCTACTGAATAGGATCGGGCAACACGATCTCATGAAAGTGCGTATAGCACGAATTTTATTTCTCGTGCCATTTATACGCCAAAAAATAGTTTCTGCGTGCAAATGAAACACACTAAACCCGTTAGGATTAGGGATGTGAAGTGCGTGCACGCCATAAAGTGTGTATCATATGCACGCGAAAACTGCTTATCATAGGCTATGCAAGCAAAAACTATTTTGTAAATGGTACAAGAAATAAAATTTGTGCTATAGATACGCACTTTCATGAGATCGGGCTGGATCGGGTGAAAGCACATTTTAAACAGGTAACACTTATTCACACACGCAATCGCTTTCTCACTAATGCATTGCATTCAAACAAATGTAATCTTACTGTCGGTATTTGATTTCGAATGAGCAGAAATCTGTAAGAAATGTAGCGACCCGTAGATAAAATAACTGATGAAAACGCAGTTATTTTCCTCTTTCCAAACAAAATGTGCTCTGCAAAAAGCAGTAATGATATTTAACTTTTAATGCTGATAACCATGCAATAAGCATAGCATGTCATAGGAAAAGTTTGCACACTATCCAATAAACCACATTGTAACTATTCTCCTAATGTTGTTTTTTATTTTTTTGTGAGAAATTTTGTGAGATTTCAAAGCATACTTAAATACTTTATTCGCAATTTCCTCGGGGAGCGAAGACGGAGCGGTGTTTCTGATATCAGTGAGCGAGGAGTGGAGCGGGAGCGGTAAATGGTGAACCCGGAGCGGAGCTGGAGCGGAGTGATTATTAAATGCTTGGAGCGCGGAGGGGAAATTGTTGCCGCTCCACTCCGCTCACATACTCTGGCTGACATCACTCATTTAAAGGGATAGTTCACCCAAAAATGAAAATTAGCTCATGATTTACTCACCCTCAAGTCATCCTATGTGTATATGACTTTCTTCTTTCAGACGAATACAATCAGAGTTAAATAAAAAAATGTCCTGGCTCTTCCAAGCTTTATAATGGCAGTGAATGGCTGTTTCTGTTTTGAAGTCTATAAAAGTGCATCTGTCTATGATAAAGTGCATCTATCCATCATAAAAGTGCATCTGTCCATCATAAAAGGGCATCTATCATCATAAAAGTCCATCTATCCATCATTAAAGTGCATCTGTCCATCATTAAAGGGCATCTATCCATCATAAAAGCGCATGTTTTTGAGTTTATGGGCTCATTTTCATTTTTGGGTGAACTATCCCTTTAATGTGTTTGTCTGATGATCTTTATTTCCTCTCTCAGAGAAGTTCTGGTTCTGCCGTCTGTCATTGAATCACAAGGTCCTTCACTATGGAGATCTGGACGAGTCTCCGCAGGGTGAAGTGGCGTTCGAACTGCTCACCGATAAGAGTGAGTCCATATACAAGCACTCAGTGTTATCAGCATGAACAGTGAATGAAGGTAAAATGATGCCATAGAGAATCGCATGCGCAGGGTAAGATTTGTGAAAGTGTACATAAGATTCCAAGCGTAAATTAAATTTGCATGTGCAAGAGAAGATTTGTAAAGGTGTAAATCGCCTTTCAAGTTAAAGAAAAAATATTTGCAGCATTTTACTGTTATTCGTAAGTGTAATTCATGTATTGTGAAGCTGCAGCTTCATGCTAAGGCAAAATAAATATGATTTGTATTCTTCTGTCTTCCATTTTTGGCACGTTTTTTTTCGCCAAAATACGTAAATTGAATTTCTGCTTGCAATCTTATGATCACTTTCTCAGATCTTACCCTGCGCATGCGATTCTTTATGGCATCGTTTTACCTTCATAACAGTGAACTAAAGCTGTCGTTGTCACACAGTTCCTGTGGCGGATATGAAAGCAGTTCTGACCGGGAAAGACTGTCCACACATGAAGGAGAAGAGTGCGCTCAAACAGAACAAGGTCAGAACTTGATCTTCATCCTCCAGCGCACGATTGAACACAACTGGGTTTTGATTGTTTCGCAGGATTTCACAGCACATTAACCAGGTTTTATTTTCACAGAATATTTCACAATAGTTCCTCATTATTACATTTATGAAACAAATACAGTATGTCAAGAGACATGGCAGTCTGGTTTAGGTTTTTCTCCCTCTTAAACCTAAATCTTCGGGAATTGTTTGGTTTATCTAGAACGTTTTGCTAACGTTCCCATTAAGTTATGAAAGCATTATTTCTGAATGTTCTCTGAACGTTCAAAACATCCAGTTTTTTAAATGTATTAAAGTGGTTAAAATGTGGTTAAAATCCAGCTTTCAATGTTGTTTATATGTCTATGTGGTGTTTTTAATATGCTTTAAGACAAACCATGTGTAAATTCACAAGTAAACAGTTCTTGCTCTCCTTAAAGTCCTCCTGTAGTCAATCATTTTATCCCTTAAATCTCATCTTTGATCACCAAAATGACACGTTGATCTGATTGGTTACAAGGTAGTTTGTGACGTCAGAAACACCAGCGATGTCAAACCGTGTTTTTGAGACTGTCTTTGGTTCACTGCAGTTTTAAGGAGAAAATACTCAGCAATGCTGTCGACTTATGAATTTACACATGGTTTGTCTTAAAGCATATTAAAAACACCACATAGACATATAAACAACATTAAAAGCTGGATTTTCACCACAGGGGGACTTTAAGAATACTGGTAGAGCTTTTGTTCATAACTCTGAGAAAACATTCTGAGAGTGGTGTGTGTTACGGTTAATGTTTTTGCATGATGAACAACACACCTGAAGTGTTTGACCTGTCCTGTGTTTGCAGGAAGTGTTAGAGTTGGCGTTTTCCATCCTATATGATCCTGATGAAGCTCTCAACTTTGTGGCACCCAACAAATACGAGGTGAGTCTGAAAAACAGCACAATTAAATCACAATTATGACATATCTTCTGTTAAGAATGCAAGTGTTCAGGAACTGTTTGTTAATTACTAAACTCTGTCTGTAATAGGGCTCAATCTTAGTAATTGCACAGATGTAGTTGACACATTTGATCTGTTCGGTTGTTTTGATCTCTTCCATGGAGTCTCAGTTTACATTCTGTTTCACTTCCTGTGTTTCTTCCTCATTTGTTTCCTTGGTTGAAGATGATCGGCACCTGTGTCTAGTTAGTTATTGGTTATCATTTGTTTCCTCTGTTTACGGTCAGTCCTTCAAGGCCGTTTTTGACCGTTTCAGCATCCAATTCCCCCTTACAACTTCAACACTCAAAAATAAAATGGCAACGTTTCTAATCAATTAGATTTTTTAGAGTTAAAGGGGTCATGAGATAAAGAATCAAATTTTCCTTTAGATTTTGCTAGTTAGTTAGCAATAAAAGTTTCAGAGATTTCAAGCGCACAGTATCCGGATCTAAACTAATTCTTTGTAAATTAATTTTCCAGATTACTTGATTTACTTCATGTCAAGACTGTTTTAGCTAGTGCTTTTAAATGAAGCCAATCTCTAGACACAGTGTATTCAACGAAAAATAAATGTACAATGCTTGTAAAAAAATAAGAAATCATACAACAGTTTTATTTCTTCAATAATACAACAGTATTGTTTTTTCACTTTCAATAATGCAACAGTAGCCTATTTTGTTTCAGTAAAACTTTATTAAAACACTTAAATTAGTCCAAGCACATGTTAAATTATTGTTCAGTAATTTTACCCAATTAAATTAACAGGAAACAAAAATATCACTTGATGCTTTTTTGTTACGCAAATATGAATTTAGTAAACTTTGCCCTATAATTCTGTGAACAAAACAAAGGCTTTAATGACATTCCCAGTATGTTTTAAACCTTTTACAGTTAAAGATGACATTTGATTAGGATAATGATATGATTATTTGAAATATTTCATATGAGATACATGTTTTAGATTTTATTTCCACATGTGACTGGAACATTTTCATATTTTCTGGACGTTTTAAAGTTGTTCATAACCACCCGGACACTTGCATTATTTCGCTGTCGCCATCATTCAATTTTTAAATATATCATTTCAAAATACACTAAATATTTGTATTTCTGATCGCCATCTTTCTAATAAAATGTAAAAAATAAAAAACCTTTTTTATGCTAATATTCAGATGCTAAAATGTACTTTGTGTCACATTTGGTTTTAAGTTTTGTATCATGTTTATGTTTTCATGTCATTCTGTATTTTCTCAGTCAAGGTCCTGGTTTTGTCATGTGCTTCCCTTGTCTAATGTGTCATGTTCTGATTGGTTGTTTTTGGTCATGTGTTTCTCAGTTCTGTTTTCTCATTTGTTACCTGTCTTGATTGCTTACAGGTGTGTCTTGTTTAGTCATTAGTCATTTGCCTCGTCCCAATTCGCCTACTTACACTACGCTCTAAAAGTATGTCGATGGTGACATCACACGCATACACTCTATGACCACAGTGGATTCTGTTGTTTTGAATGTGATATTTCACACTTTATTCTTTAAATATGTATTAGATAAATGACATGTGTTTCTGTGGAGCAGTACTGCATCTGGACCGATGGACTCTCGGCTCTGCTGGGGAAGGAGTTGGGCAGTGATCTCACACGAAGTGACCTTGACACATTAATGAGCATGGAGATGAAGCTCCGCCTCCTGGACCTGGAGAACATCACCATCCCCGAGGCTCCGCCCCCTGTGCCGAAAGAGCCCAGCACATACAACTTCACATATAACTACGGATGAGACGCTCGTCCATTTAAGCAGTGTGTGTTTCTGTGTCAGAGGTGGAGTGTGTCACTAAGATACATTTTCTTGCACTGAAGAGTTTGTGTGACACACTTCACCTTTCAGCTAGTGTATGTGCCTATACTACACATGAACTATGAAAGTATTTTTTCAGTTCCTTTTCAGATGTTTGCCCGGCAGAAAAACAAGCGGTTCTTCTGTCTTCAAGTATTTGAGTCACACAAGAGCATCATTCTGTGTTTAAACATTGTAAGGCATCTACTTCCATGTGCTGATGTGATGTTAAAAGCTTATATGAGTAACAAAACTGAACAATTAGTAACTTTGTACCCGTCCGAAGATAACTAATATTTACTGACGTTTGCTTTTGTCAATAGAAATATATTTTTGTACTTGATGTGAAAGACACTATATGATACATTTGCATGAAGCGGAAAAAGAACAAAAGTGCAAGAAGATGGAGGTGTATTGTTATGCTGATTTTTGACTCGTAGTCGATGTTTAACAGGATCTCCTCTGTGATTCAAATATCACCTGCCCCTTCCAAAACTGTATGTGATAATAGCCATAAGATTTATTTTGGGTTATTTCTTTGTTACAGGGAGAAATACCTGCTGCTGTGCTGATGTTTGTCTTCTCTCTGGCTTTCATATTTGCTTGCCATAGAATAAAGTTGAAAACACAGAGAACCCAGAGATAGATCACTGACAGAGGTTTAATTATTTGCTCAGATTTACTTCATTATAAGCCTGTGACGGCTGGTAGTTTTTGAATGTTTTAGTGGCAGGTATCAGTATTTGGGTTGAAATATTGTACACATTATAATTATATAGTGCCTTCAGAAAGTATTAATTCCCCTTTATTTCTCATTGAAGAGAAGGTTTTTGATTTGTAAATGTTTTGATTTTATTGTTATTGAAGGAATACTAAAATATTTCAACATTAAAGAAAAGGGTGTGAATACTTCCTAAAGGCCACTGTATGTGAACTGTATATATTGTGCTGCCTTTATCATAGTAATTGCAATGGATTTGTGTGCAATAATAAAATTTGTTAAAGTCATAGCTTGATATTTGTTTGTGATTTTTAATAAATAATTTGATCTGTGCTGCACATACACTAAAATGCAGTTATAGACAAACCATCTATTCAACAGCCCTTCGTAAATAATTCCTTATATATTACATTTGTTACATAAAAATTTAATTAAATCAACTGTTTATAATATCATTTAGATGCAAATCTTAATTAGAACACAGTTTAACTCTTATTTATACCAGATAGCGATGACCCATTTATGCAGTAATTTAACTTATTTACACTGTTGCATGAGTACAAATTAAATGAATAAATAAAGATAATACTGTAATACTTTACAATAGGGTCTCATTTGTTAACGTCTCGGTTACATATGGTAACCCTCGTTCCCTGAGGGAGGGAACGGAGACGTAGGTCATGACTGACCAATAGGAATCTCGCTAGAGAGGCCAATTTACTTTGAGTGAAACTAAAACAAGCCAATACACATTGGCGTGCAATCATTTGCATCAGCTGTGCGGCCTCGCAGCGTGGGTATATAACGAGCAGCTGCTGTGATTGCACTTCAGTTTTTTGCTGAGGAGCCAACCTGATAAGCTGGCCGCCCCGGCGGGTGGCAGCAGATGTGGCGACGGGACCTACGTCTCCGTTCCCTCTCTCAGGGAACGAGGGTTACCATATGTAATCGAGACGTTCCCTATTGGTCAGTCACTACTACGTAGGTCATGACTGACCAATAGGAATCCCTACCAAAGCGCCACAGCCGCTGCACCCCATCCAGCAAGCCTCTACACCTTCTTGCTTGGAAGGAAGATAGGAGGAGGCTTACACAGAGTGTATCTGTCACTGTTGTTCCGTGATAACCCATACAGTGAGATATTGAATAACACTGGGAAAGCGTGCCCTTTCTGTTTAGGAAGGAGAATGCTGTGGAAGCCACTTCTTCAAAGAGTTATGTGGAAAATACATATGGACTAACCCGAAGGTTGAACTGCATATGAAATAATGGGTGACTTAGCCCAAGGGAAAGACACAGGCTTCCGTCTTAGGAGCAGCCGTGGAGAATATACACATATGGGATCCCCGTAGGGTCACACATATGGAACCCAGCCCAGATCCGGCTCTCAAGGATTCAGCGGATAAGGGCCTGACACCGGACGCTCCGCCATGTCTGGGCCGAGGGTGTTGGAGGACTCGACAGGTTTTTCCACTCTGGAGCAATAAGGGTGCACAGTAGGGTGCAGCAGGCCGACAGTGCCGGGCCTCTCGGTGCCTCTACCTGTTTAGGGTGAGAACAAGGGAGGAGACAGGCTCTACACGTAGGCTATAATATCTAGCAAACGTGTTAGGTGTCGCCCACCCCACAGCTCTACATATATCTGTTAGCGAGGAGCCACGTGCCAGCGCCCAGGAGGATGCATTGCCTCTCATGGAGTGTGCATGCAACCTGAGCGGGCAGGGCACGCCTTGTGCTTGGTAAGCCAAGGCGATGATATCCACTATCCAGTGGGCCAACCTCTGCTTGGAGACAGCCTTTCCCTTCTGCTGGCCTCCATAGCTGACAAACAACTGATCTGAGGTCCTGAGACTTTAAGTTCTGTCCACTTACAAACGCAGGGCGCGAACGGGACAGAGCAAAGTCAGAGCTGGGTCTGCCTCCTCCAAGGGCAGCGCTTGCAGGTTCACTACCTGGTCCCTGAAGGGAGTGGTAGGAACCTTGGGCACATAGCTAGGCCGGGGTCTTAACACTACATGTTTTTCACCCGGCCCGAACTCTAGGCACGATTCGTCGACCGAAAATGCGTGCAGGTCTCCTACCCTCTTGACAGAGGCCAGTGCAACCAGTAGCAAAGTCTTCATGGAAAGAAGCTTTAAGTCTACTGATTGCAAAGGCTCAAAGGGAGCATCCTGAAGTGCTTGAAGCACCAGGGAAAGGTCCCAAGAGGGTATGGAGGGGGGTTGAGGAGGATTTAATCGTCTCGCCCCCCTAAGAAACCTGACGACCAGGTCGTGCTTTCCAACTGTTTTGCCATCTATGTGGTCGTGATATGCTGAAATAGCTGCAGCATGTACTTTGAGGGTGGAGGGAGACAATCTTCGCTCCAACCCTTGCTGCAAGAAGGAAAGCACAGACCCTATCGAACATCTTCGGGGGTCTTCTCGGTGAGAAGAACTCCATTTGACGAACAGGTTCCACTTCAGGGCGTAAACACGTCTTGCGGACGGCGCCCGTGCTGAAGTGATGGTGTTAAATACCTCTGGGGGTAAGACACCTAGAACCTCTGCATCCCGTCCAGGGACCTGACATGGAGTTTCCAGAGGTCTGGACGCGGGTGCCATAGGGTGCCCGTCTCTAAGTCAGAAGATCCTTCCTCAGAAGAATGGGCCAGGGAGGGACTGTCACAAGGAGCATGAGTTCTGGGAACCAAGTCGCGGTGGGCCAATAGGGAGCCACCAGAAGAACCTGCTCCTCGTCCTCCCTGACTTTGCACAGTGTCTGCGCAAGTAGGCTCGCTGGGGGAAATGCATATTTGCGGAGGCCACGATGCCACGCCCATCTCGGGACTCGGCCGTGAAGGCAGTGCTGAAGCGGTCTCATATGAAGCAGGCCTTTGAGCGCTTGTCTGTACGACCGAATCCAACTCCATACCAAGAAAAGAGATCCTCTGCACAGGGGAGAGTTTGCTCTTTTCCCAGTTGACCTGAAGACCCAACTGGCTGAGGTGCCTGAGCACGATGTCCCTGTGTTCGCATAGCTGATCTCGAGAGTGTGCTAGTATGAGCCAGTCGTCGAGATAGTTGAGGATGCAAACGCCCTGTTCTCTCATGGGAACAAGGGCCCCCTCCGTGACTTTCGTGAAGACACGGGGGGACAGGGACAGCCCGAAGGGTAGGACTTTGTACTGATATGCTCGACCCTCGAACGCAAAGCGCAGAAACGGCCTGTGTCGAGGAAGAATCAAGACATGAAATAATGCGTCTTGAGGCTCAGATTCAAAACTCGCAGGTCCAAGATCGGTCGTAACCCACCACCTTTCTTGGGTACAATGTAGTAGGGACTGTAGTGCCCTGACCTCATATCGGCTGGAGGGACCGGCTCTATCGCGTCCTTCGCCAGTAAGACTGTGATCTCCGCACGCAAGACATGGGCATTGGCTGCTCTCACTGTAGTGGAGTGGATGGCCCGAAATTTGGGGGGACGCCGGGCGAACTGAATCGCATAGCCAAGCCTGATGGTCCGAATTAGCCAGCCAGACGGTCTGGGGAGCGCTAACCAGGCTCGCAGAGACCGTACAAGCGGGACCAAAGGGACCGTAGGCGTACCCAGAGTGGGCAGCGAGGTGGAACACAGGGACACGGCTCGGGAGGCTCTCTCTGGGAGGCGGCCCGTAGCGGTGTCTGAATGTGCTGTGCAGCACTTACCTGGTTCCACGGGGCAGGAGGTGCAGGAGGTGGCTCGGTGGCATTCTCGGACCTCACTCTGCTGCCTGCTGGCAATAGAAGAGGCGGATGAGAGTGGAGAGGATTCTCTTCCCCCACTGCTCTCCGGGCCCTCTGCGGACCCAGAGATGAAGGAAACTGCTCTTTTATTGAAAATTTGGGTACCGCTGGTTTTTAGGCCAGTGGCGGAACACAAATAAAACGAAACAGAGGATTTTCCACCCGGCCCTCTCCTGGGGGAGGGAGCGATGCAGTCGTCGTCTCCTGAAGAGCAGTCCCTTCCATCTCTGGGTCGCCCGTCCTAGGGCCGCTTGCTTCTCGCTTTGCCACCCTTCTTGGCAGGGGCCTGCACGGGCGGGGCGTCCTGCCTGCGACTGGCTCTATGGCGCCGTTTAGGTGGAGGCTGCTGCTGCGGCGCGGGAGCAGGGGCAGAAGCAGGAGGACGCCCCCGGCGATGAGCAGACTGAGGAGCCGCGGGCGGTGGGGTGGAGGCAGCAGCTGACCGCCATGGCAGGATGTGTCTGATGGCCTCAGTCTGCTTCTGTACAGCTGAGAACTGCTGGGCGAAGTTCTCGACCGCGACGCCGAAGAGGCCGGTCTGGGACACGGGGCAATTAAGGAACCGGAGCTTGTCGGTCTCCTGCATGTCGGCCAGACACAGCCAGAGATGGCATTCCTGGACCACTAGTGTGGACATCGCACGACCCACTGACCGGGCGGTAACCTTCGTCGCACGAAGCGCGAGGTCCATCGCGGCACGAAGTTCCTGGAGAACTTGTGGATCATGACCACCCTCGTGCAGTTCCTTCAGTGCCTTGGCCTGATGGACCTGCAGCAATGCCATAACGTGCATGGCAGAGGCAGCTTCCCCACAGGCCTTGTAAGCCTTGCCGGTTAGGTCCGACAAGTACTTACAGGCCCGGGAAGGAAGACACGGTTCTCCGCATCAAGTGGAGTTAGGGCACAGCTGCATAGCAACGGCCCGTTCCACTGGCGGGATACGCGTGTATCCCATAGCTACCCCGCCATCAAGGGTGGTGAGGGAGGAGGAGCCACCGGAATGGTTTCTGGCAGTGAAAGGTGCCGTCCACGTCCCTGTGAGCTCCTCATGCACCTCCGGGAAGAAGGGCACTGGGGTGGGTTGCTGAGAACCAGCGCGCGCCACCCCGAGATAGAAATCGTCCAGCCTCAAGAACTCAGGACACGGTGGAGGGTTCCACACGAGCCCGATCCTGTTGGCGGCCCTGGAAAGCATGGCCATCATCTCTGGGTCCGACTTGGGCGCCGTCGTCTGCAGAGACTTCTGATCCACCCTCCGATGCAGCGATCGACATCTGGTCGTAGCGGGGAGCACCAAAGGAAACGACTGGTACACACCTCGAGGATCGTCCAGCACATTCAGTTGGTGGCTCGACTGGCCGCGGAGCATGAGATGAGCTCACGGTGATCCTCAGGTCATCTGTATCACTGCCCGCAGCAACCCTCTGGGGAGGGTTAGAACGAGGCAGAGGCACGGGGACTCCGCACCTTTGCAGGAACGTGCAATTCTTCCCACATTCTTCCCACAATGGGTTCATGACTCATCCACGAACGCTGCGTTCGAGACCCAGACACACGAGGCAGCAATCGTGACCATCCCGTGATCCCAGGTAACGACTGCATCCAGAAACACACAGATAGAACGTCATCTTGAAAAAGACGTGAACTATCTGTGTAAGCTCTTTTAGGAACTGCTCTCACAGGTGCTGAGGCACCCAAGAGAACAGTCACCGCGAACATAGACAGGAATGTGCACCTGTCTGTGCGCTGTCTCTCTCCCACTGGTCTTACCAGCTGTAAAAACAGCTTTTGAACGCTCTCAGGTGCACCTTACCCAATATTATCTGTCGTGTGTGTGTCCCTTTAAATGCAAATGAGCTGCTGCTCCATTCAGAAGAGTCTTTACACGAGCTTCAGAAACTCCAGCAATAACAAAACAGGCCAGTCTCACTCATCCAGAATCTCAGAAATAATCAGTAGCGAGTGCAGCCTTACGGAGAGACTCAGGAAGAGTTTCACTTTTAGACGTTTCTGAATGTTAGTGGAGACATTTATGTAGTTGTTGTGGAGTTACATTAATTCATCTCATCGACTTGCATGTTGTCATGTTTATCTTGTTTCCCTGAGGTCTTTATAACTGTGCGTTCACACCGCCGCCGGTGAGAGCGTCAAAGTGGCCAGAAGTCATTAATTTTTAATGAGAGTCGGCAGCGAGCTCCGGCGAGGGCGGCGCGGCGCATCTTGGACAGTGAGAGCGGCGAGGAGAGTTGAAATCAGGTCAACTTTATGGTAATGAGCTATGACGCGGTTCGGCAGCAAACGGCGGCAACCAATCGGAATGTAGAAGTGCTCCGTTTGAGAGGATTCCAGAGAACGCAGTCCTGTAAACTTTGGTTCCGACCACATTAGTTCCCAAGCAAAATAGAGAAGTTGATCATTTGAATTTGATAAGGCGGCGCGCAACACTGTTTATAGGCAAGATTTTCGCGCTAGAAACTTGTTTTTCAGCGGGAATGCAAATTAGAATAGCACTTAACCATGAACACAAAAGCCACACCACACAAATGGCTTTTAATTGGTTTATTTCATTAGCAAACATGTCACTATAATTGTTAAGTTCTTTCCATCAATCAATTTTCTGCAAAAATAACGATCGACATGCTTGTTTGCTTTGTGGCCCCTTTAAATAAAGTTTTAAAAAAGACCCAAGAATTCGATCTACGTCAGAGCGTCCACGAATCTTTCCACGGCGTCGCTGGCAGGGCGGCGAGAGCGGCGGTGGTGTGAACGCACGGTGAGACACAGCTGTGACATGTTTTGGTCTAATAGTGTTCAGTGCTCGTCTGTGCTCAACGACAGAACAGTTTCATGCTTTGCTGGATCTTTTGCCATTGCTTTAGAACTGGTTTCACTGTTGTCGCTTGCGAAACCAAATGTCGTACCGTGGCCGTGTGTGTAAACGTGCAGATTAAGAGCCTGTAATATTATAATAAGATCCTCTACATACGTCAGAAGGGGAGTGAAATCTGATCGGCTTATTTTTTTACATGCTTGCAGAGAAAGGCTTATCAAAACAAAGTTACTGTGCTTCACTTTTCACGTTTTCTGGGTTGGTAGCACCGGACCCGATTATAGCACTTAAACATGGAAAAAATCAGATTTTCATTATATGATGTCATGATACAAACAATTAAAAATTTGATTTTTACTAATGTTAAAGGGTACATTAGTAAAATCAAAATTGTAAATCAGATTGTTAATTGTTTGTTCATGTTAGTTAACAGTACATAAATAATGTTATAGTTATCTGGTATCTAGATAACTAGAATTTGTTTTCATACTTCATTGAAATGATGTGATGAAGTGATGCTGGAAAAAGCTCCTCACTCTGAGCAAAATCACACTGTGCTTCTTCCCACACTTTTATATAACAAGAAGCACTGAAGGGCCAAAGATGTAAATAAATAAATAACATTCAAGTAAATGCAGAGAGTTAAGTGTTAAAACAGGTACGCTTCAGAACAGTCTTATCCTAAAAGATGACTGCAAATATATTCATATCACTATTAAACGAATACTGAATGTCAAGCACTTTTCCGTGCGCAGAAACGTGTTTATAGCTTGTGAGATCTTGACTGACAGTTGCACAAGGCCAGAGAGGAAGTGAGGAGGTCACATGACTCACGGGAACAGCTGTGGCCACACGTCACAACACTGTCGACACCGAGATTACAGCACAAAATCATCTTCACATGCTCTTCATCAGATATTCTTCTCATTATCTAATCTTATAATCAATGCAACAATCATTCTGTCATCAGTTACTCCTCATGTCATCTTCAGTGGACACAGAAGGAGATAAATATTCACATGTCCATAAAATAAAGAGTGGATGCTATCAGACATGACAAAAGTATCTTGAAAGTACGTATTTTCAAAGCTTCATGTGAGGAACGGACCAAAATAGAAATGTGTATTAACATGATTCCATAAACAAATATAGCTGCAAGCAGCAATTACCGGGGCCAAGCACAATCAGACGACAAGAAATGCCAACATTGCTGAAAGTGTCAGACCAACTGCAACAATGAGCAATTAAAGACATTTAAAGACAATTGTAGGTGAAATGGCTGAAAAATCATAGAAACTGTAAATAAAAATATGATTTAATGGATTATCACTTTTGACCAATAGGTGGCGCAGTTACAAAACTGATGTGATGTGGTCAGAGTGAAGTGACAATGACACATATAAAGTTTGGTATCAATATGTCAAGGCATTGCAGAGATAAAGCCTGAATAGTGCTTTTAGCATCATGCCTCAACTTTGCTGCTGCGCTATACGAAAACGGTTTCATCTATCGACACGAAATCTATAACTTTTAGTCGGCACCGTCTGGAGACGATACGATTCGATTTTGGTGAAAATCGAACAAACGGTGTAGGAGGAGTTCGAAAAAGTAGGTTTTGACTGAAAATCAAGATGGCGGACAGGAAGTTCGGCCAAAAAAGGAAAACCTGGTATCTATGTTCTCAGCTTGACCCAAAGAATCTATGAAGACCAGTGGCATTTCAACAGGCAGATTTATTCAAAAGTTATTAGCATTTTTGGAAATTTAATTATAACTTTTGACCAACAGGTGGCGCTATCTCGAAATCTTTTGAGTACCTTCAGAGGATGGTGTTGTTGGCAAATTCTGAGTTTCATAATGTTACAGCAATGCATTTGTTTAGTATAGCATTTTATTTCACAAAACTGTATTAAAGTCAATGGGAATTTCATGTTTTGTTCTATTATAGCGCCACCAAGAGGCTCAGTCCCACAATTTTTTTTATGTGTCCTCAGACTGAGCCCACACATATGTGTGTCAATTTTGGTGAAAATATCTCAATTCACTTCAGAGTTATAGACATTTATATGAAAAAACACGTAAAAAATGACTGACACATGACTTTGTTTGAATTTTACTACCCCTTACTATCAATATTTTCGCATTTGGGCATTGTCGTTTCGTTAACAAGCTATGGTTTCAAACTTCTGACGGTGGTTTCGTCTCGATCGGACAAGCGGTTTCGAATATATAGCCAAATGTTTTTTTCGCGCTAAATCGCAACGCTACACAAACCGTAAGACGAAACCCAGCATGTTTGGTATCGTTGGACTCGGCAACAATTCAGGAACTCAAAAAGATGACTCCCGTGAAAATAAGTCGACCACACCCAAAGTTATAAGCATTTGAAAAAAAAATTCACCACTAGGTGGCGCTGTTTCGAAACTTCTCAGGCTCCTTCAGGGCATCGTACTGATGACCCATACCGAGTTTCGTAACAATTCGTTAATGCGTTCAGAAAATACAGCATTTTTGCACATAATTCAAAATGGCCGACAGCCAAAATGGCCGATCTGGGAAAATTGGATATCAGTCGACTCGGCATGACGCCCTGAATCTAACGAGACCACTTTTATGATTTTTGGACAAACCGTTCAGAAGTTATGATCAAAAATAGCCATTTTTCATATCTACGGACCAGTAGTATGTAGCCTCAGGTCATGCTTGTGATGACATGTACCAAGTTTGGTCTGAATACGATTAAGCGTTGCGGAGACACAGCCTTAAGTCTGTTTTTGAAAGGGCTACGTAAAATTAGTTTGTGCGTTTATCGTAAACGGTTTGACGAATCGACTTGAATTCCATAACTTTTTGTCGGCACTGCCTGGAGATGATCTGGTGCAATTTTGGTGAAAATCGGACAAACCGTCTAGGACGAGTTCGCAAAAGTAGGTTTTTTGGACAATTCAAAATGGCGGCCATATTTTTATGACGGAAAATGACGTCATAGGGTGCGATCGAATCGTCATGAGCTCAGGAATCAGAGGAAAAAATTTTGTTGATAGGCCTTACGGTTCAAAAGTTATTAGCATAAAGATTTTGAAACTTTGGACAGGTGGTGGCGCTAGAGGCAATGAGTTAGAGACACCAAAATTGGTGCAATTACTGTTGGGACTGTCCTCTATCAGAATGTCAAACCGGAACAACTTTCCCGGACACGGTTCTATGGGCTGCCATAGACGCCCAGTCGGAAGAAGAAGAAGAAGAAGAAGAAGAAGAAGAAGAAGAAACGGAAGAATAATAATAAGAACCGGAACAGATACAATAGGTGCCTCCGCACCTTCGGTGCTTGGCCCCTAATTATTATTTTACAGTGTCCTTGTTACATCTGTTACACATACTTACTGTAGTAATGACAGTAAGTTATGCATAATTACATGCAACTAAACTTAAACCAACCCCTTACCCGATAGTAAGTACATGTGAATTATTATTACTAAGTACTTAAATGTATAATTACACTGTAGGACACCTTAAAATAAAGTGTAACCATAATTCTGCTATAATGACAGCATCATAAATTCTTCAATCATATTGCATGTTTTTATTTAAATCACTTTATCTCATGTTTCCTTAGGTTTGTAGGTATTGGAAGATCTGTTATTATAGTAGAATTTGGGTTACACTTTATTTTAATGTGTCTTTGTTACACTGTAATTATAAATGTATGTACTGACTAATATTAATTAACATCATGTACTTACTAGGGTTAGGAATAGGTTTTAGTTTAAAGTCCCCCTGTAATCAATAATTTTATCCCTTAAAACTCATTCTTCATGGTTTCTCAACTCGACACCCTTGCCTCATTTAGTATACACGGTTCTATGAATATGCAAATGAGCCCCGCCTCCACTCACTCACTCAGCTCAGAGATCCACTCGTTGACGATCACACGTTGATCTGATTGGTTACAAGGTAGTTTGTGATGTCAGAAACACCAGCGATTTCAAACCGTGTTTTTGAGACTGTCTTTGGTTCACTGCAGTTTTAAGGAGAAAATACTCAGCAATGCTGTCGACTTATGAATTTACACATGGTTTGTCTTAAAGCATATTAAAAACACCACATAGACATATAAACAACATTAAAAGCTGGATTTTCACCACAGGAAGTTTAGTTGCATCATATAATAACGCATAATTTACTGTCGGTACTACAGTTAGAACGTGTAACAATTGTAACAAGAATCAATGTAAAATGAAGTGTTACCGCATTAACATTGCAGCATCATGACCTTGAGCACAAGTCTAGTGCATGAACTGCAAGAAATCAACCCAGTTAAACACACAGTATCTATATCATCTATAATGTGTAGCCTGAGACGCCTCAATGCAACTGAACG
>JAPDVR010000022.1:4389893-4442393 GCA_026230005.1 Gila orcuttii | reverse complement strand
TCTACTAGAACATGTTTTCCTGCTTGAATGTTGATTATTTTCCTCATATTCTCCATTGTTTCGGCTCCTCACTTCCCAGTCTGTCAGTAACACTCTGTTTACTTCCTGTCTCTATGAAGTCCCTCCTTCTGAAAAGCACACTGTGCTCTGATTGGTCAGCTGGATCAGTGTGTTTTGATTGGTTGAGCACTTTGAGTATCGGAAATGTCATAATTACCATAATGTCATAATTCCCCTTACCATAACCGCCAGTTTAGCACACTACTAATGCTGCGTTCCAGAGGAGGTTTGACTTGGGAATATCCCATATTAAAGGGGTGGTTGATTGCGATTTCACTTTTTTCATTTTAAATAGTGTGTAATGTTGCTGTTGGTGCATGAACAGTATCTGCAAAGTTGCTGCGCTGAAAGTTCAATGTAAGCAGAGATATCGTCTTTTAAAAATCAGGAAGTTTAATGCCTACAAAAACGACTCGAATGGGACTACAACGAGATGCGGTTTTATACGTAACTAACCCATACATTTACATCAACCCTCCTTTGTCGAAGAGGAAGAGTTATAGCTAGTGGAGAGCAGTAGCCATGCCGTCAAAAGAGTGTTATTTTCACCCAGCTGTCAGGTCTTCTGTGTTCGGGCTTCCTACGGACGCTGCAGTTCGTCAACAATGGCTACAATTTATGTTTGATTATGTTCCTGAAAATTACAATCGTAATTTAGCTCTCTGTGCTGCGCATTTTACGGAAGACAGCTTCCAGAATCTCCACAAATTCAATGCCGGATTCAACAAGAAACTGTTACTAAAACATGAAGCAGTTCCAACTTTAAAACCAGAGGCAGCAGTTGTTGGGCCACAACCTGTAAGTAAGACTTAATAATTTTAAATGTATTTGCATGTATAACGTAATTTTAGACGTAATGTTTTAGTTTTTATCAAGGACGTAAACAAATGCCAGCGCTGGCTTTAGTAGCCACTTAGTTATGCTATTTCGTGTGTCTATGACAAACGCGTACAAACATTTTGGACCTGAATTTGTAATCATGTACTAATTTTGTAAATGTATTTTCCATGTATACTTTATGACGTAATTTTTCGATTTGATCAAGAACGTAAACCAATGCCAACGCTGTTTGTTTATAGTAGCCAGTTAGTTCGATGCTATTACAGCTTATGACAAAAGGACAACACAAAGCTATAAATATATAGGCATATATATTTTTACAATACCTTTTGTATTTCTTTGCAACAGATGTTTTCACGTTCTGTTGGCATTTTAACACAGTTGCCACATGTACACCTAAAGAAAACGATACAACGAGTAAACTAAGTTTTGTGAATAGATAAACGGTTGTTCATTATATCGATAAAACAATAACATTAAAAAACGGTATTACTCAGTCATTTATTCAGTTATATTAAATATTTAATCAGGAGAAAACCGTATCTCAAAAGCTAACAAGCAGCAGTAGCATTTTCAAGTAACAGCGTATCGAAATTCTTGTATAATAATAGTAGAATAGAATAATAATAATAATACAAAAATGTACCATTCAGAAACGTTTTGTAAGAGCCGTGTTTGGGGAGGTTCTGCTTGACTCTCTTCATTGCCGGTTTCTGGGTCTGATTCTGGCTCAAGCTGATACGCAGTATTGACACCATTATTTACATTTGACCGGAGCACATGCAACTTTCGCCTGTAAAGGTACTGGACGTGAAGTTTCCGGACTACGTGCGCTACGCAGTTTAGCCAATTACAACACACCGGCCCAACTAACCAATCTGAGCCCATTGCCTGTTTCTGAGGGAGTGATTTCATAGAATCAGGAAGTCAACCGGTCGTTCAAATGACAGAGGAGAAAGCGGCTTACAATAAAGGTGAAATTTATGAAAAATAAGGCTTAAAAAAAACACGAAGACATGTTATATTGCACCCCATAAACACAATCATGCAAAGAAAAAAAGCAGTAAACCACCCCTTTAAATGTCTCACTTCAGACCTCAGTAAGTTTTTTAGGCAATCACACTTCACATGTTACAAAAAGAGCATATTGTGTTTTTGTGTCAATTATGGCAAAAACAGAATAAAAACAACATAAAATTGCTTTGAAAACAGCTGAAGAAAAGCAAAAACAAAGGTATTATTACATAAACTTGATGTCTAATGTTAAAGTTAGTTTTACATTTTAACTCATTGGAAGCAGGACCCAAGTTCACAGCTCAAAAGTCCAACTTTTAATGGCGTTCCAGACGCTATTCCCAAGAACGAAGTGGGAAAAATCCAAATTCTGAGTTGTCTGGAATTGTTTACACAACATTACTAACTAAACCAGGCCCCGCCCCTTTATTCTGCATATAATTATTTAAATGAGGAATATTGTGCCGTGTTCGCGTTTTAATGGGTGTTCAGAAACTATGGAAGCATAATTGCGACTTTTTATCTCACAATTAAGAGTTTACATCTCGCAATTCTGACTATTTTATATTTTATATATTTTTTTATTTCTCAGAACTGCGTGTTATAAAGTCAAAATTGTGCATTTATTTCTTATCTCACAATTCTGAATTTATAACACACAATTATGACTTTATATCACGCAATTATAAAATAAAAAGTCAGAATTGTGAGATAAAAAGTCGCAATTATTATTTAATATAATTTTTATTTTTTATTCTGTGGCGGAAACAAGCTTCCATAAGAAACAGTGACACTGATACAGAGGATAACTCCCGCTGGAGGGACTTTGGAGGTTTGCTCAGCTTTTTCATTCTCAAACAGCAATATATATAAATAAAATGAAATGTTTTGTTGGAAATGCTAAACAATAGATGTAGTGTTGTAAATGAAGACCGTCGTGATGATAGTTAACATGATTCTCTACACCTGGGCTTTCTCTGCAAAATACACAGAGTCTTCAGAAATTAAGAAAACTGAAGTTAGTAAACAGAAAAATCCTGCAGCATTTGAGCACATATTATTTGGTATATGAGACATGACAGAGTAACACGTTACAATACATACAATAAATAATCTAAAGCTCAATTAGCGAATGGCAAAACGTCTTGATCCAGTGGAAGAACATCAACACCAAACATCCACTGTGCTGTCAGGTGAGCACTGAGGACCCACATGTGAATTGATTCTATACAATAACTCAATGATAAACAATTAGGCAGACCACCGGGACCCGCACAAACTCAGCTGGAGTATTTTTGGACTCATAATAAAGTAGTCTTCATTATAGTCTTCTGGTTGATCCACATGCACTTCGGCAAACTTTACACAGGCAGAAATTACCTGCTTACACTTCCTTCCTTATTGCTGTTTTAAATGTACATAATTCTTGTTCAGGGTTTGGCTGATGGTGGAGCGATAACCTTAGCCAAAGCAAAAGAAGTCCGTAGATCCTTAGATGGATCACTTGTATTACAATGAATGGGAGAAATTAGAAAGGCCAAGGTGGCAGCTCTAGTAAAGTAAGTTCTTCATAAACAGTGTTTATGAGTTAGTCTAGATCCTTCCCTCGCGGGTCAAAATGACCCGAAGCCCTAAAATTATACTTTTTTTTTGTCCAAAAAGCTTATTTTATTTCATTTTGATAATATTTTTTCCATTTTTAAATGCATTTCTTTGTTGTTTTTTTGTTGTTATTTTTATTTTATTAACCTTTAAATTACTAGATTTGATCCATAAATAATAAATAAATAGTAATTTAAGCACATTCCTCACATTCTTTCAACATAAATTCAGAATAACTCACAATTTCATGCATAAACCTTTTAATTCAGCTCAAAATATCTTACATTGGGTGTCTTTGCGACCTCTTGTGGAAAAAAATAATATAACATGATATTTCATAACTCTTGCCACTAGGTGGCCTTATAGATCTACAGTATATGGAGCAAATGAGCTGTTCCGCTGGATCCTAAAGTCAGTTTACTTCAGTATGCATTTAGAAACACATGTAGACATTTATAAAATGATTTTTTGGTACAGTTTTACCATTTTTAGTTTTAATTTTGACCATTTTTAGGTTTTCTATGTGTACTGAAGCATTCCTCGCATTCCATTCATTCCTAAGGGGGTCAAATTGACCCACGAGGGAAGGATTTGTTACTTTTTAAATTTCAACCACAAATCTCCTCAAATCCATAAAAAAAATGTTTGTGTGTGTATTCATGGTTCAAGTGAGACAAAAGTCCTGGGGTCTTGGACCCCTCCGATGAACACCATTTATTTAATTAAAAAAAAAAAAAAATCCGGGTTAAAATGACCCGAGGGAAGGATGAGGGTAAAACAGTTGTTCTTCCTCTGCAGGATTTTGGTTGGGGCTCCTCAGGCCCGAGGCATGGGAACTTTGCACACCAGCCGTCCCGGTGCCCTGTATCGCTGTCCGGTTACATCGGAGAAGTGTGAACTAGTGGACATTGATGGAAATGGTAACACTTCAGCTTAATTTTCATGTGATGAACTATTATCTCTGCTAAGCTAAGTGTCCATTCAAGGAAAAATGTTTCTTGATTTCTCAAGTGAGTCTGGAACAGGAGAGCAAAGACAACCAGTGGTTGGGAGTCACAGTCAAAAGTCAAGGGATTGGTGGAAAAGTGGTGGTGAGTATACTGTATTTTATACCTGTGACAGGTAGATCACACAGATCTGATGTGAAGCAGTCATTGGCTGTGTATAAAATCCTGCAGTAGACTTAAACCCTGCCAGCTAGTGAGAGATAACGCTAGAGACTGTGGTATTTAACGTCCTTGTTAGCACGTCCGCCTCCCAATGCCGGACACTCCGGTTTGAGTCCGGCTCGGAGCAGGGCGAGTTGGACCGGAGGACTTCTTTTTTGCTCACCAGCCACTGTGGTTAGTGGTTTGCCAAAGTTACAAGCCAGTCAGCGTGGTCACAGGCCACAATGTTGACATCGATAACCTGGGGAAAAACTGCCATATAGATCTTTTCAATATTATCTCATAATTTGGCAGCCGGTAAAATAGGCTTCTGTTGCTTTAAGACCTGACACACGGACCCCTTATACTGTTTTATATAGCCAATACTTGTCTTTATATGCGTGCACTTTGGGTGTGAGCACAAAATCTGCGGGAATGAGTAAAATTATGCTCAATACACGCAATCCCTCGCCGTAATGCAAGCCCTGTAACACCACCAATATTCCTCCAGAGCAAATGAAACGAGTGAGTAAAGGGACGCAGGAATTGTGAATTGTGCATCAATTCACTATCGGAGAGATGATTGAGATGATGGATTATTTTCGACAACACTAGATTGCACTTAGTTTATTATTTCAGATACCAGTTTAAAAGACTACAATTGAAAAATTTATATTATAGAAAATTCACCCGCGGGTTGACGGGTGGTAATGTCAAGCCCTGGTGCCGTGACCCGGATGTGAGTGAGGTTTAGGGGTCGAGTGTCACGGAGGCCAGCTAGTGAGAGCTGTGTAAACCTCACTCCCCTGATCTCAAGAGGTGCACTAGCGACTGACGCTTTAGCTTCCTTGTTAGCACACCTAAGTCCCAGTTCGAGTCCCGTTCGGAACGGGCCGAGTAGGACCGGAGGGTTTACATATACCACGTTTTCACCAGAAATAAGCGCAACAATTTGTCCCAGGAACCTTTTTCCCCCCAGACCTGTTGCTTTCTGCATGTTTCCTTTGCGGTCTAAAGTACTGGGAAGATTAGGAAAACTAGTCCGGTGACGTAGGACTGTGCACTACTTTACAGTTCCCTCTGGATTTTATCCTCTGAATTTAAGCTTAATAAAGCCTGAACCTCGTCGTCGGTCCATCGGTCGTATTTTTTAAACTTCATTGTTGATTTGAATACCAAACAACTCTTACTGCACGCACGCAACAGACTTTTGAAATTTTTTTAAAAAATGCGACACACCGAGTACCACCCCTGGGTTAATGGTGCCATGACCCGGGTGGAGTAGGACCGGAGGGGTTACGCCTGCTCCTGGAGGGATAAAATCCTGCTCCAATCCTGCTCCAGCACTCATGCTAGCTATTTTGAAGTAAACCTGAACACCTTGATTAGCTGGGTCAGGTATTATTGATCAGGGCTAATCTTTCAGGCGTCCGAAATCACATACTCTATTCAGATGTAGTCGGTACGGTTACACTTTATTTCGTTAGTCACTTTAGACATTCTCTACTAACTATAAGTAACTTTTCAACTAAATGTCAACTACCTGTCATTAGAGTATTAGTAGGCTGTAGTAGACTGTCAGTAGACTGTTAGGTTATGGTTCGGTGTTAGGGTTCGGGTGAGGAGAATACATTGACTTGTAGTTGCCAAGTTACTTATAGTCAGTAGAATATCTGTTGGGGGACCAACAAAATAAAGTGTTAGCAGATATTAAGCAGACAGTCTACTAATACTCTAATGACAGTTAGTTGACATGTAGCTGCAAAGTTACTTATAGTTAGTAGAATGTCTAAAGTGGACTATCAAAATAAAGTGTTACCGTAGGTACTACATCTGAATTTGAAATTTCTTCTGGACCGTTAAAATAGTATGTTCTTTATAGTATGAATATGGGTAGTATGAATGTAATCCGGACACACTATATCCGCCATGTTGTTATTATCATGTGACCTACCAGTGTCATCATCATCCGGGTACTTTTCGCCTACTGTTCTTCCAATACTATGTATTCGGATATACTACTCTTTTTGCATACATTTTTCGCATACTATATAGTAGGAAAGTATTTGATTTCGGATATAATCGTTGGCTGCATCCTAGTAAGGCTGCAAACCTTGGCTGCTGTCATGGCCAGCTCGTTCCCGACTGTAACATGAAGAGGATTACGCATACAAACAAACGGTTTGCCTTGCAAGATTATTTATTAAGAAAAAAATGATCTGTTACAGAAATATAACACCATGTCTAGGGATTTAAATAAACAAGAGAAAATAATAGTCCAATGGGGTAATGAATGTTGGTAAATAATAAACAAATTGGAGCAAACGACTTCTCTGGAGAACTACGTTCCACCAGAAGTAACGTTGGGTAGATCAGTCCAAACATTTATACTCTCCACCCATAAATTATCTAATTAACAGTGACATCACAGTCGGATGTTATACTGCCACCATCAGGTAGAGAATAAGAAGAGAGGGTCATAACACTGCCAAGCGCTGTCAAAGACCATCTCAATTTTAAAGATCCTTGAAAAGGCAGCCTTCTTTTAGCATCCTTCATTTGGCATATTTTGAAGGATGCAACAAGCGTATCCTTCGTGTCCTCAAAACACCCACAGTTCTTTGCACAAATTCTTTTTGATGGAACAGAGCTGATGAAAAATTATTCGGCACTAAGCTCGTCTGAATTCCCGTCTAGTCTAGAAGCATCAGATAATGAGAACATGGGTTTAAAGAAAGATGGAATTCAATGCAACTTAAGTACTTCATTCACCACTGCTTGCTTGCAACGCGGACTGTCAGTGTGGAAAATCAAATAAAAATAGGGTCAAATGGGACCAAGGTCATTGTGGCATGTGTCCTAAATGTGTCCTGTTTTTGTTCTGATGTCATGTCACAGACATGTGCTCACCTCTATGAGCTCAGACAACATGTCAACCAGACGTTTGAGACACGCGACCCGATCGGACGCTGTTATGTGCTGAGTGAGGATTTGACTGAGAGAGATGATCTGGACGGGGGAGAGTGGAAGTTTTGTGAAGGTCGTTCTCATGGACACGAGCAGTTTGGGTTCTGTCAGCAGGGTCTGTCTGCTAGCTTCACACCGGACAAAAACTACATACTGTTTGGGGCTCCGGGCACCTACAACTGGAAAGGTAATGGGATTGAGAGCTTTTCGATGTTATATTGGACCACTCATTTAAATGATTGGTAACACTTTATTTTGAGTTCACTTTAGACATTCTACTGACTATAAGTAACTTTGCAACTACATGTTAACCAGCAGGCATTAGAGCAATGGTTCTCTAACTTTTTACACCAAGTACCACCTCAGAAAATATTTGGCTTTCCAAGTACCACCATAATGACCAATATTAAAATACAGCAGGGTAGTAGGCCTAACTATTCAGCTATGCACAGCTCAAAAACGAGGCAATTTTATTTCTAATAAGAATATTTATTAGTGTCAGCCCCTTTTTATACAGTGTAAAAAGCCAGTTTGAACATTAACACTGCACTGTGCATTTACATACAGGTAAATAAAAAATGTCTTAAATGTTAACTTGAATGTTAAGTAAAAAAAAAAAGCAAAAAAAGAAAAAAGTAGGCTACTGTAGCCTACTTGATAATACTTGATAAAAACACAGGCTGTGCAGCTGCAAGAGAAAACTGAAACAGACAGTGGACCTAATCAACCAAAAAGCCAGCTGAAAAGAAAATATGATCTCGTTATTTGAGCTATATGCGTGATGGGCGCCGCCATGTTAGTTTGTGCCACTGTTTAGAGAATCAGATCTGTTGGATTTACAACACGTGAATTCATCCACTTCTCCCGAAATAAATGAAAGTAAGTGGCCGGTAACCTGGGAGAAGAATAGAGTAAACTTTAAAGTTAGGATAGAAAGGAAGGGTTAGAAAGGATTATTATTGCCGCTTCCATAGACATCAGTGTGTAACTCTAAATGTTTTTTTAAATTATTTATGTGAATTTAAATGTCTGAAATCTAAAATAAACATTATGTGGTTGAAAACACTGAATAGTTTATATAAATAACAAGCACTGAGCGTGTCCGTCTCTGGCTCAGCGCCAGCCAACACGCGAAAGCAGTGCTGTGAGTGAGTGGAGGCGGGGCTCATTTGCATATTGATAGAACCGCGCATACTAAATGAGGCAAGGGTGTCGAGTTACATTCAATGATATTTTGATATTTTCAGGGAAAAAAAAGTTTAAGTGAGACTTTAAGACAGACATTTTCAGCTATTAGATTATTTATTTGTGTAGTTGTCCCTGTAAAATTGCTTTCAATGAATTGTTGTGTTTTTTTTCTCTCTAAATCATCTAAACTATTCTCTTGCTGTATCTGTCCTGTCTGTACGCTCAGGACTGTTATTTATGGCCAGTCCTGTTGAGGACGCTCTGGTCTATAAAACTCTGGAACCGTCCAAAAGCTCCTTCGAGGACGTCTCTCAGAACAGCTACCTGGGTTTGTAGACAAAAAAACATAATGGCAGAACCCTTTCAATGCAATATTTTGATAGACTGTTTTTCATTTGCAAATTCCAAAATGTATTGGCATTGACTGCTGATAGTGGTATCCTGACAACATGAATACACTCACATACCTCAATCCCAGTCAAGATCATGTGAAATCAGGTACAAAATCATCACTTTGTTGATATGAATCTGTCCCAGGCTTCTCTGTGGACTCAGCCAAAGGTCTGATGAGTAAGTCTGAGCTGACGTTGGTGGCCGGAGCTCCTCGAGCCAATCACACAGGAGCCGTGGTTCTGCTGCGGAAGGACAACGTCTACCGGCTGATGCCTGAGCATATTCTGTGGGGCGAGGAACTGGCCTCCTCCTTCGGTTATTCAGTGGCCACTGCTGATCTGAACAGCGATGGGTAAGACACTGGGCCCTATCATACACCCGGCACAATGCGGGTGTATGCAATACAATACCCAATGTGTTTTGCTAGTTTCAGCCCGACGCTGTTATCATTTTCATGTCCTACGCCACTTTGTTTAAATAGCAAATACCCATGGGCTGCTGGTCTGAAAACCAGGTGTGTGTTCAGGCGCATTGTTGGTGCGTTGCTATTTTGAGGAACTGAAATAGACTGAGCCATTGACCAACTGAAACCTGGTCTAAAGTGAATGGCGCAGTATTTTTTTTGTTATTTAAAGAGTGTGTTAGTAATGTGAGCCTATAGGCAGGTCCACAACGCGCTACACTCTGCTTATTACACACACACTCTGCTTATTAAACACACAGGGACACGCAGCAGCACACAAACTAGCCAAATATTAAAAATTAAAAGGATTACAATGTAAAAGATTAATATTGTGTACATAAAGAATAGAATAGAATCCGGCTTGTCCCGTAGATGTTCTGCTTGCACTTTAACGTTGCGCACAAGTAGATCCGTTTCCTCGCTAGAGACGCATTCAGTTTTTCCGCTTGCAAATTCCGTCATGTAAATAGCGAATCCGCCATGGCGCGAGCGCAACTGGCTCTTAAAGTGAATGGGAGATGAGACTCTGATTGGTTTATTTCTCATTACGCCCAAAACACACCCATTACTCATTAAGAGAATAGAGACAAAACACACCCATTACTCATTAAGAGAATAGAGACAAAACACACCCATCACTCATTAAGAGAATAGACACAAAACACACCCATCACTCATTAAAGGGGTGGTAAAATGCATTTTTTCGAAGGCTTGATTGTGTTTGTGGGGTGCACTGTAACATGTGTTCATGCTTCGTTTTTTAAAAATAGCATTATTTTTCATATATAACTGGCCCAGTGTGTTGTGATTCGCTAACCGTCTAGTGCACGTTTCCCGGAAACGTCACGCCCCGTACCTTTACCGGTAGTTTGCGCTTTGGTGTATTATAAACAATGGCGTCAATAAAACCAATCGGACCCGGGGAAAAGTTAGTGAAGATGATCAAGCAGAACCTGTTCAAGAACGGCTGTTAAACTACGTTTCAGAAAGGTTTGTTTTTTGATGTTCTCTCATTACTTTTAAGATATATGCTGTTATTTAATTGTACTAATTATTATAGAATTACAAAAAAATAAGCTTCATAAACAAGAATTTCATATAATTGTTCTAACAAATTATACTACAGTCCTCAAAGGGATTTTTTTGAGTAAAGACTGCGGATCTATAGTGATCGTTTCTGACTGTATGCCACCATTACTTTTGTATTTTTAGAACGATTGTAGACAAATATCTGTCGACAGAACTATTAACCCAAAACGAACACTAAACATCAGCTGCCAAATCAAACACAGAACCATGTTTAGCATGCCTGTAGATAAACAAGCATGTAGATAAACATAAAAGCTCTAGTCAAAGAATAATTTACACTAATTCCAAGTTCGCTGTTGAGATTAAAAAAAAAGTTTGTAACGTTAGGTGTTTGTCGGATAACGTTAAGTATGAATGAGCATTTAACCAGCTGGTTTGCAGAGCCAAACAGCGTCGTCATTTGTTTACTTCCTTGCTACAACGTACAATTAACAATACGAACTATTACTGGAAAACACATCAACGAAAAATAAATCATACTTACAGGTTGTGTCCCGTAAACAAACGCTTCTGTTTTTAAAGTTGGAACTGCTCTTTCGACGGCATTGCGACAACTCATCTCCAAAACAGCAATATAAAATGGCCTCGCCCCGCTTATTAAGTATTCTCGGAGGAGGGGTTTATGTAAATAATGGGATATGCTGACGTCAGCATATCCCATGGAATGTCGTGTAGTCCAAAACTGGTCGTTTGCTGTAGTCCTTAGAAATTGATTTTTTTAAAAGCAAATATCTTCCTTTGCTTTGAACTTTGAGCGCTGTAACTTTGCAGATGTTGTTTATGCTCAAACAGCAACATTACACACTAGCTAAAGTTAGAAAAGTGAAATCGTGTTTTACCACCCCTTTAAGAGAATAGAGACAAAACACACCCATCACTCATTAAGAGAATAGAGACAAAACACACCCATCACTCATTAAGAGAATAGACACAAAACACACCCATCACTCATTAAGAGAATAGAGACAAAACACACCCATCACTCATTAAGAGAATAGAGACAAAACACACCCATCACTCATTAAGAGAATAGAGACAAAGCACACCCATCACTCATTAAGAGAATCACTCATTAAGAGAATAGAGACAAAACACACCCATCACTCATTAAGAGAATAGAGACGACCCTTTTAGACCATGCGCCGGGAGCTCCAACCATTTTTCCCGTCATTAAACTAGCAAAAGTGGATTCGGACTCGCACTGAGTGCTCTTTAGACCATGAGCTTAGATCCTTAAAATCGGGCCCTTAACAAGCTCCTGTGTAAAGCTGATGTGCTCAACATCTAACAGAGGACTTCCCCCACAGCTGGACAGATCTCGTAGTTGGAGCTCCTAATTTCTTCGACCGAAAGGCAGAGATTGGAGGAGCGGTGTATGTGTTTCTGAACCCAGCTGGCCACTGGGAAAAGGCCCGACCGATCCGACTCAACGGAACGTACGACTCCATGTTTGGGATAGCCGTCGGCAGCACTGGAGATCTGGACCGGGATGGTTATGAAGGTAAGAGCAAAATAACACACATAGGCAAGTGTGTTTTGTCATGGTGAAATCTCAGAAAAGCAGATTAGATTGAACTCCTGGTTCGCTTCTTTGTACAAAATTACTTTTTTAATGTTATATCATATTACACTTACAGTATGCAACAAAAGTAAGTACACCCCTGTGCAACATAACTAACAATTGAAAAAAATTTTAAAACTTACAGTAATTGCATTACCTCTGAGTTGAACAGTAGGATATTTTCTCTCATGTAAAGTTTTTCTGATTAGATTTACTGTATTAAAAATACAGGCCCCGCAATAGGAACTCAATACACTTTCCATGACTGAGATTCAAATCTATTATTTTATCAATACTTGTCCACCTTTCTTTCTTATCAAGCTACCAGTTATCCTCAACATTTATTTAAAACAACTCAAAACTCACTCATAGACACCAGCGAATGTCTGAAAAAACTTCTGATTGTGATCCAATGGGGAAGTGGTTATTACAAGTAGCCTTTAGCATTGCATATAAAGTTTACTACTTTGCTACTTGTGCTAACCATTGCATAATAAATGCACATATGCTAATGAAAAATACCAGAGACTGCTTTAAGAACTTAGATGATTTCCATTACACGAGAGTAGATGTTAAAACTTCATGCTGATTTGTACTCGGCTTTCGCCAAGATAAGCACCAACTAAGACGTAGCTTTACAGTAATCTATGCTTCTCCATCCATTTACGCTTCTTTCTATATGGTGATGTTAATCTCCTTCTGTCTGGTGTTAATAGCTGCAGTGTATTTTGCGCGTCAGCACACACAACGGCTGCAACCACAGTGCGGTCTCCCCATGACAACCGTCTGGATTGAGCCGAGTAGGGGACATCTCTAGGGTCTTCAAGTGGGCACCTTCCGTCCTCAGTGTTTCGTCGACTAGCCCACGACACCTCAAGAGGGCTTGACAGTGACTCTGGCGTCCCAGAGTCACCCCCCTCCGTCCCCCACTCAACTCAGCCCAGTTTACTGACCTTTACATCCTTCCTACTGCTGAGGTTGCTCCTTCCTCGTAGTTCACATGTGATCTAACCACAATCTCTCACAATCTCTCCGCAACCCGACCATACGCGCCAGCCCATTTGACTAAGGCTGTCGAGCGCCACTGCCGACGTTAAAGCAGGTCAGTGGCAACGGTTCCGTATGGCATACTACCAAAATATCTGTCCAAACACCAATCCTCATTCACGCAAAATACACAGGAATGTAATAACTGTAATTACTATGCAAACTATACAAATAAACCAACAGACTCTTCAAGTTTTTCAAGAATTCTTCGAAACTGTAGCGTGGCGGCCTGTACACAGCCAGCCAGAATCTTTCCGTCTCAACCACAGCCAGTTGCTGCTCCTCTCTGCTGCTTCAGATAAGTTCTTTACTGTGCGACGCAACTCTTGGCCACTGAATCCGACGTCTCTGAGGAACCGGGTTGTAGGGTGTGCCACAAATCCTCGACAACCCACTTCCACTGGATAAACCCAGACTCTCCATCCTCGCTGTTCTGCTTCAGTGGCCAGCTGAGCATAACGCAGTTTTTTCCTCTCATATGCCTCATCTACAGTATCCTCCCATGGCACTGTTAACTCTATCAGTTGAACAATGCATGCTGATCCAGACCACAAAACAATATCTGGTCGGAGGTTAGTGGTGGCAATCTCAGGTGGAAAAATAAGCCGTTGATCAAGATCAGCCAGCATTTTCTAGTCCCTAGCAGCTTCCAGTTGTCCTGGGCGAGAATTGGTTTTAACACCTTTTCTTGGTGGTTGCTCGCCTGGGCGGAGGAATATTGTCTTCTTTGCTAGAACAGGTGGCAACTTATTGGTCATGTTACGCTTGTCTTCCAATGCTAAAGCCAAACATCGGAGTACTTGGTCATGGCGCCAAGTAAACCGACCTTGGCTAAGAGCCACCTTACATCCTGTCAAAATGTGCCTTAATGTGGCAGGTGATGAACACAAAGGACAAGAGGGATCCTCTCCTATCCAGAGGTTTAGGTTCTGTGGTGATGGGAGAACATCATATGTTGACCTGATAAGGAAACTGATCCTACTCTCTTCCATTGACCAAAGGTCTTGCCAGCCCATCTTGCGTTGTTCCACACTCTCCCATCTCATCCACTCTCCCTGCTTGGCCTGGGAAATGGCCTTTATGCACCTCATCCTCTCCTCCTTCGCACCTCGTTGACTACCAGCTTCCTCCTTTGAGCTGGGGCTGCCTTGTGCCATTTAGGAGGAGCTAAACTGAGCCCAAAACCCCCTCTTCCATGCTGAACCTGTCGCACGATATCACCAATTTAAAGGGCAGCCTTTGCCTCTTCCACAGATTTCTTTGCTGACCACTTTCTACCAGTTTTTAACACAGGTGCTGCCTCCCTTACACATTTGTCGCGTGACTCTACTAAGGTCATTTCCAGTCTGACCTTGGCGCACTTAAACTCCTCGGTTAAAGCAGAGACTGGCAGCTGCAATATTCCTTTACTATAAAGTCCCACTCTGCTGAGGCAGCGTGGAACTCCCAACCATTTCCTGATATATGAACTTATTAGCGCTTCCAGCTTATCCACTGTTGTCAAAGAAACCTCGTACACAGTCAGTGGCCACAGCAACCTCGGCAGTAGACCAAACTGAAAGAACCAGAGTTTTAGTTTGGCTGGTAGAGCACAGCTGTTTATGCTCTTCAACCCTTCCACTGCTTGTCGTCTAAATTCTCCCACTCGAACTGTGTCCTTTAAATCCCCATCGTACCATCTCCCAAGACTCTTCACTGGCTTCTCAGACACTGTTGGTATTGCCTCACCATTAATGAAGAATGTTTTGTCTACTACCTTGCCTTTAATTATCGAGATGCTCCTTGATTTATAGGGCTTAAATTGCATTCGTGCCCATTCAATGTTATCGGTTAAATTACCCAATAACCGATTAGTGCAGGCTACTGTTGTAGTCATGGTTGTCATGTCATCCATGTATGCTCTGATTGGTGGTAGTCGCATCCCAGAAGCCAAGCGCTCTCCTCCTACTACCCATTTTGATGCCCTAATGATTACTCCCATTGCCATGGTAAAAGCCAGTGGAGAAATGGTGCATCCTGCCATTATTCCAACCTCTAAGCATTGCCATGTAGTGCTGAATTCTGGAGTTGAGAAACTAAATTGCAAATCTCCAAAATAGGCTTTCACTAAATTTGTTATCGACATCGGCACCCTGAAAAAATCAAATGCTGCCCAAAGAAGCTCATGTGGCACCGAACCATATGCATTAGCCAAATCCAGGAATGTCACATGGAGCTCCTTCTTCTCCTTTTTTTTGATCAAAGTCTTTTTATTGTATTTTAACATACAACAAACAACAAACACTTAGCAACCCAGAACCCACCCACCCACATCGCACCACTGGTGTAAAAGCAAAAAGCAAAAAAAAAAAAAAAAAAAAAAAAAAAAAACACAAACAAAAAAAAAAACAAAAAAAAAAAACATCATACAATGTCATTAGAGTCCATTTGTTCAATTAATGTAAGAACAGGTTGCCAGATATTACTGAATTTAATGTTATTACCCTGCAAATTATAACGAATTTGCTCAAGTGTTAAATAGTGCATAACATCGTTAATCCAATGTTTAAATACAGGTGGAGACTTGTCCTTCCATTTCAATAAAATAATGCGTCTGGCCAAGAGAGTTACAAATGCTATCACTGTTTTATCCCATTTGCCTATACCAAGTTCTTGTGGTACTACTCCAAAGATGGCAATGATCGGTGACGGGTCAATATGAGTATGCAATACTCTAGAAAGAAAAGCAAAAATCAACTCCCAAAACTCAAACAGTTTGGGACAGCTCCAGAACATATGTGACAAAGTGCCTGGCTCTATATTACACCGATCACATTCTGGGTCAATATCTGGTGCAATTCTAGCCAACTTTGCTTTTGACCAATGTAAACGATGAGTAACTTTAAACTGGATAATGGTGTGTCGTAGGCAGATAGAAGATGAGTGTATGTTATTGAGAACGGCCTGCCATAGCTCATCTGATATCTCTATATCCAGTTCTTCCTCCCACTGATGTTTTAATGTTGTTAATGGTTTCAAATTGTCCATGCTGAGTATAGAGTATAACCTACCAACAATCTCCCCAGGCCAAAGGGGCATCTTAAGTATTTTGTCTAAAAGGGAATCTGGTGATATCAAAGGAAAAGATGGAACATTTGCGGAAACAAAACTGCGAAGTTGTAAATATCTAAAAAAATGTGAATTAGGAATGTCAAAATGTGTTCTCAAATGTTCAAAACTTGCAAAGGTGCCACCTATATATACGTCTTTGACTGTTTTCAATCCCTTTTCAGTCCATGTTTTAAAAGCATCATCAGTTATGGAGGGAGCAAACATGTTATTTCCCACCAAAGGGGCATCCATGGACATCTCAGTTAGAGAAAAAGCCCGTCTGAACTGCATCCATATCTTGAGGGAGTGCCTCACCACTGGATTTATGCAGTATGTTGATATGGATTCTGGAAAGGGTATTTTAGAGCAGGCTAGTGCATGTAAAGATGTTTGTGTGCAGGATGCACGTTCAAGCTCTAGCCACTTGGGACCTGGGTCTTCAACTCTAGAAAAATGAATCCAGTGCATTATGTTTTTAATGTTGGCAGACCAATAGTAGTACTGAAAATTGGGTAGGGAAAGCCCACCATGTAATCGGTGTCGTTGCAGAATTTCCCTACGTATACGCGGGTTTTTACCATTCCAAATAAAACCGGACAAAAGTTTATCTATATTTATGAAAAAAGATTTTGTTAAGAAGATGGGGATACACTGGAAAAGAAACAAAAATCGGGGCATAATATTCATTTTGATAACATTTATTCTCCCCCCTAGCGACAAGGGAAGGAGATTCCAGTGATCTAAGTCTTTTTTTAAACAATTTAAAAGTGGAGGGAAATTGGCTTCATAAAGATCTTTAAACTTACGGGTTATCCAAATACCTAAATATTTAAATTTGTTAGTGCATAATTTAACTTGCAGGGACTGAATTGTAGTGAGCTGATAATTAGGGTCAATACACATAAGCTCACTTTTCTGCACATTGATTTTATATCTTGCCAAAGGAATTTAACAAATCAAAAATCTTTGGCAAACAGGTCACAGGGTCAGTCATATATACCAACATGTCATCAGCATATAACGACACTTTATGCTCAGCCCCTCCTCTCATTATGCCCTTAATATCAGCGCTGTTACGCAGTGCTATAGCTAGTGGTTCTATTGTTAGGGCGAATAAGAGGGGTGACAAGGGACAGCCCTGTCTAGTTCCACGCTGTAGATCAAAAAAAAACGATAAGTTGTTATTAGTCCGAACAGCTGCCATAGGTAGAGAATAAAGTGTCTCAATCCAATGTATAAATTTTTGTCCAAAACCAAAGCATTTCAATGTATAAAATAGGTAATCCCACTCCACCCTATCAAAGGCTTTTTCTGCATCTAGGGATATTAATACCTCTTTGCCCTTGGGTGGAGTGGGATCATAAAGAACATTAAGTAATCTACGTATATTAGAAGATATTTGTCTATGTTTAATAAATCCTGTCTGATCATCTGAGATCAATGAAGGAAGTACTTTTTCCAGTCGTAGGGCTAGCATTTTAGCAAGTATTTTACTGTCAACATTTAACAGAGAAATGGGACGATATGAGCCGCATTCTACTGGGTTTTTCTCTTTTTTAAGAATAAGGGATATAACAGCCTGACGCATAGTAGGAGGGAGTGAGCCAGATGTAAATGATTCTTTATATGTAGAGAGCAACAGAGGGGCTAATTCTCTAGCGAATTTTTTAAAGAATTCACTAGGAAATCCATCTGGTCCTGGGCATTTACCATTTTGCATAGATTTAACAGCAGAATGAAATTCTTCTTCTGTGAATACTTTTTCCAGTTCAGAAGCCATTCGGTCACCCACTAAGGGGATTTCTAAATTATCAAAAAAAGACTTGAACAGGTATTCATCTTTATGTGACTCTGAAGTGTATAGTTTTGAATAAAACTGATGAAATATCTGGTTAATTTTAGAGTGATTTATGTGTTTGGTGCCGAACTCATCTGTTATTTCAGATATGGACTGAGCTGCAGCTTTCCGGCGCAGTTGGTGTGCAAGGATTTTGCCTATCTTCTCTCCATGTTCATAAGTTCTGTGCTGTGTCCTATTGAGGAGGTTTGATATATGTTTGGTTGAAAGGAGATTGAATTCTGTCTGTAGTATCAATCTTTGCTTATATAAATCTGATGATGGGGCTTGCGCAAGTGTTGTGTCTATATGTAATATATCATCAGTTAGTGTCTTGAGCCGTGCCATTTCTCTCTTTTTCTTTTGGGCACAATATGAAATCATTTGTCCCCTTAAATACGCTTTCATGGATTCCCATATTGTTGAGAACGACATGCCTGGTGTTTGATTGTGTTCCAAAAATGTGACTATTTCAGATGAGATAAATTGAACAAAACATTCATCAGCAAGCCATAAACTATTTAGGCGCCATGGGCGGTATGTGACTTGTGAGACAGGTATCTGTAGTGTCATCAACATTGGAGCGTGGTCCGAGATAACTATAGCATTATATTCACATTTACTGACAATAGGAAGGAAACGATTATCGATGAAAAAATAGTCTATTCGTGAATATGTCTTATGAACGTGTGAAAAGAAAGAATAGCACCTGGAGGTGGGATTGTTGAAACGCCAAACATCTGTAACTCCGTACGAGCGGAGAAATAGTTCAATAGTCTGGGCAGACTTGGTTGGAGATATGACTCTAAGAGAGCTACGATCCAAACTGGAAAGAGCACAATTCATATCTCCTGCCAAAATAAGGTAATGTGTGTCCATATCTGGTAGACAGGAAAAAAAATTGGAGAAAAAAGCATGGTCATCCCAAGTGGGTGCATATACATTAGCTAGAATAACTGGAGTTTCATATAATCTACCTGTGACTATAACATATCTGCCAGATCTATCTGCCTCTACTTTCGACATTGTAAATGGAATGTTCTTATGGATTAAGATGGCTGCACCCCTAGATTTACTATGAAAATCAGAGTGATATAGTTGGCCTATCCACCCTCCCCTTAGTCTAGAATGATCAGATGTTCGCAAATGCGTTTCCTGGAGAAATGCTATTCCCACATTAAATTGGTTAAGATGTGATAATACTTTTTTACGTTTCACAGGATGATTTAAAGATTTAACATTCCAGCTCACAAAATTTACAGGGCATCCTATATCTCCTGTCAACATCTGTGCATTAACCATTTTCTATTTTGTGCAAAATTATTAATGGACTCTAGCTTTAATAGACATATCAAGAATATATCCCCCAAAAAACGAAACAACATCCTTAAAGAGAACCCTAGTGCGATTATCTCCCACCCCAAATCACCTATTATCAGAACAAGGTGAACCCTAAACCCCTTACAGTGATATCCGCACATTAGTGCTTGTATTGGGGAACTCCAGTTCCAACAGGTTGCTCTGCTAACAGGTTAAACAAAATTAAGATAGCGCTTCTTTATAACATTATAGGTGACACAGTATTGTCCCTTCAGAAGCTGATAGTCTGCATTCTTGAGAGAGAAATAAAAAATAAAAAAAAAAATAAGAAAGTTTAAAGCTGCTTGTAATCGTTATTCAATGGCTACTTTCACTCACCAGAACCTCAATATACAGGTATACAATGACGTGTACCACGCTAGACCTTTATTCTGCAAATTCTCAGTCATCATTAGAGGTGGGTCTCCCTCCATCGACGATGTTCGACTGGACGTATAACAGTGCTTGTTTCGGATCAAGAAAGTCCTTCCTAATCCCGTTGTAAGTGATACGAAACTTCGCCGGGTGAATGATTCCATAGCGAACATCTGACCGATCTTTCAGTAGTTGTTTAACTTCATTGAATGCAGATCTTGCGCGTGCCACGGTGGGGGGATAATCTGGAAATATTGAGATGGACAGATCTCCGTATTTCAAAGCGCCACCCGCTTGCCTCGCACGGCGTAACACCTCCACGCAGTCCTGGTGATAGTGTAGCTTTGCGATAATGGCTCGAGGCTTCCCCGTAGCTTTCTCCAGTTGAGGAGTTCGGTGCGATCTGTCTACCATCACATCTTTATCCATGGCAAACACTTCTTTAAGCAGCTTGGTGACAAAAGATGGCGAACCTGACCCTGCATCCTCCGGCACATTCAATATTCGGATATTCGACCTCCTCATTCTCCCTTCCATATCGAGACACTTATTCTGTAGAACTGAGACTTCTACTTGAAGTTTGCTAACTGTAGTCTGAAGACACGCTACATCATCCGAACATGTGGTCAGACTGTGTTCCATGTCAGCGACTGTAGTTTTCACCGAGTCCAGGTCAGAGCGAAGCAGTGAGATACTATTGACAACTTCAGTTTTGACAGACTGTATTTCACTTTTAACGGCCTCAAATTCACTTGCAAGGACGTCTTTCAGTTCTGACCTGAGTAATGCAGATATGTCTTCCTTCATTGAGGTAAGAAGTTCAGTCTTAGCATCAGTCATGCTAGCTTGTTTGCTGTTAGCCGTATTTCTTCCCGTATAGGTAAATTGTCGAAGATTTTTCGCCATTGACAGATTTTGCTCAAAATAAAATGAAACAGAGTTGCAGACTATCTAATGTTTAACTTTGGATATCTATTTTAGACCTAATTGAAGAGTGTAATGCGCTAAAAATAAAGTTTTTAAAATAAAATTCAGCAGAGCTTCCCAAAACGTGGCTTACTCCATGGCCTGCTCTCTAGCGCCCCCCCTTCTTCTCCTTTTTAGCTGATTGAATTCGTTGCCAGATAACATTGATGTGTTCTAAGCATCCTGAGAACCCTGGAATGCCCGCTTTTTGAACTGAAGTGTCAATGAAGCCATTCTTTAATAGGTAGGTTGACAATCTGTGAGCAATAATGCTGAAGAAAATCTTACCTTCGACATTTAATAGTGAAATAGGACAAAATTGACTGATGCTTGTAGCATCTTTTTCTTTTGGTATAAAGACTCCACCTGCTCGGCGCCATGCTCTAGGTACAACCTGCTTTTCCCATGCCACTTTTATCAATTTCCACAGAATTCGTAGAACTCCTGAAGCACTCTTGTACACTCTGTACGGAACTCCATTAGGCCCTGGAGATGATGAAGCCCTTGCCTTTCTCACAGCCTGCTCTATCTCTTTCCACTTTGGTGCACAGACCTCCATTTGGTATTCTGGTGGATTGATAGGTGGGATGTCTGACGGAATTGACATAGGCTCATGCCTTTTTGCATCTGTATGCGTTTCCTCCAAATATCTCTCTAGCTCAAACCTAGATGCTTTTAAAGTGCCATTCTTCTCACTGGTGAATAACTTCTTTACGAATTTGAATGGGTCTTTATAGAAATTAGCCCTTGCACGCTCCTTCTAAATCATAAAAAATCATATATGATTAAATAAATCATAAATCATATATGATTATAATCATGTATTTTTTAGGCTTCATGTTTCATATGTCTCTTCCCTGTGACTGTGGATACTGGACTTGTGTATACTATCTGCATGTCAGAAATGACT
Organism: Gila orcuttii; assembly: GCA_026230005.1. Lineage (NCBI taxonomy): Eukaryota > Metazoa > Chordata > Actinopteri > Cypriniformes > Leuciscidae > Gila > Gila orcuttii. The sequence continues at coordinate 4,420,484 of JAPDVR010000022.1, read as the reverse complement.
GCGGTTAACTCCCGTTTTCTGCTCGTGAGCTCCCTCTGTACTTTCAATAATAGTCTTTCTAAAGTATTTGTTTTTTGGTTGTTCATAAGAGGAAATACTCCACTTGTGAACTTAGAAATAATGCAATTATTATCAAATATTATTTGATAGTTTAGTGATATTACACAAGGGTGTACTCACATCTTGTGTATACAGTATATACTTTTCTGTAAAATCTAGTCAAATTGGAATCTGAATGTGTTTGTTTTCAGACATTGCTGTCGGAGCCCCGTTTGATGGAGATGGGAAAGTTTTTATTTACCGTGGCTCTTCATCTGGCATTGATACCAAACCTTCACAGGCAAACTTTCTCTCTAAAACACACACACACACACACACACACACACACACACACACACACACACACACACACACACACACACACACACACACGCACACACACACGCACACTCACTCACTCACTCACTCTCTCTCTCTCTCTCTCTCTCTCTCACACAAACACTTTCTCATTATCTCTCTCTCTCACACACACACACACACATGCTGAAAAAGTCTTAGGCACATTCGATGCTTCACAAAAGCATTTGTTTTAAGACTGTTATTCATATCTTTTTCTTTAGCATGTCAGTAAAATAAATCCAATTTTACATTTCCAAATATTCCATATGCAAATATTGTAATTATCTATTGATAAAAACAACTTACGAGTTGTTCTGTAGAGTCACAATGTTGAATACAGTGAACAGTTCTTGAATGTTCAAAAATATTCAATATTGTTCAACAATTAGTTCTGGTCCACTAATGTGAATGGCTGAGAACAATGAACAGCACTGGGACTTTTCAGTGTTTCTCTGTTATATTGTTAGACCAGTAGGTGGCGTATTTATAAGTGAGTCGTTGAATCCTTAATGCAACTGATTTATTCGAAAACACTGATTCATTCAGAAAATAAACACCACTATGGTGTGTTTGCTCAGAAATGTGCAATGGTTAATTATTTATGCCATATATTTTTTTTTATTGGCAGAGCAAAAATTTAAGCAATATGGTGTAAAATGTCAGTTATCCAAGATTAATTTGAACTGAATGGAAGGAACATTACAAGGCTAAAATAATAATATATCCAGAACAACAGCATGTGATATTGATTCTGAACAGCTTTCAGTCACACGCTCAAGGTTCTGTTTACTGAATAGATTTATCGATATTCACACAGCAGTGTCATCACAGTGTTTTGAATATAATTAGCTGTATATTTATCATCATGTGAAGGTTCTGGATGGGCTTAATGCAGGAGTCAAGCGACTGGGCTATTCCATATCTGGAGGACTAGATGTTGATGGGAATTTTTATCCAGATCTAGCCGTCGGCTCCCTCAGTGATCAGATTGTGCTTTACAGGTGAGATCTGAATGGCCCGTTTTTGTTTTTGACACTCGAGCTGCAATGGCAGTCATTTAAAGCCGCAGCAATAGTTATTTTGAGTTGTTTTCTGACTCCTTGATTGTCCACCAGGTCACGTCCAGTGGTTCACGTGATCCGAGAGATCTCCATCGAGCCTCAGTACATCGATCTCACGCAGCAGAACTGCCAGGGCCAAGATGGAGTTTGGTCAGAAGTTACTTTACTCATACTTTTTACAATGCTTTTTCATTGTGTATATGACATCTTGCTTGGAAATTACAAGCACAATGATTCATCATACACACACTGCCATTGGAAAGTTTGGGATCTGTAAGATTTTATGTTTTTTAAAGAAGTCTCTTCTGCTCACCAAGGCTGCATTTATTTGATTAAAAATACAAAAGAAGAAACACAGTAATATTGTTAAATATTAGGACAATTTAAAATAACCATTTTCTATTTTAATATATTTTAAAGTGTAATTTATTCCTGTGATCAAAGCTGAATTTTCAGCATCATTACTCCAGTCTTCAGTGTCACATGATCCTTCAGAAATCAGTATAATATGATGATTTGATGCTCAAGAAAAATTTATGATTATTATCAATGTTGAAAACAGTTGTTGACATTTTTTTCAGGATTCTTTGATAAATAGAAAGTTCTGTTTCATTTACTTAAAATAGAATCTTTTGTAACATTATAAATGTCTTCATTGTAACTTTTGATCAATTTAATGCGTCCTTGCTGAAGCAAAGTATTGATTTCTTTTATTTCTCCCTCGCCAAAAAAATTCTTATTGACCCCAAACTTTAATGTTACAAAAACTTTCTATTTTAGATGAATGCTGTTCTTTCTATTCATCAAAGAATCCTGAATTTTTATATATATAACTTTTTTAAAAAACATTGATAATAATAATAAATGTTTCTTGAGCATCAAATCATCATATCAGAATGATTTCTGAAGGATCATGTGACACTGAAGACTGGAGTAATGATGCTGAAAATTCAGCTTTGATCACAGGAATAAATTACATTTTAAAATACATTAAAATAGAAAACAGTTATTTTAAATTGTAATAATATTTCACAGTATTACAGGTTTATATTGTATTTTTAATCAAATAACTGCAGATCCCAAACTTTTGAACGGCGGTGTATATTCAACACATACAGTATAGATAAATCCATTTCAAATTGATATTTAAAAAAAAAAAGACTGTCAGTGAATTCATTCCTGTGTAATTGTGTGTTGTCTTCATGTAGTATGGAGGTGAAGGCCTGCTACTCGTACACTGCTTATCCTGACTCCTACTCGCCGCATATCAGTAAGAAATTCCCACAACATTCGCTGTAAGTGCAGATATACTTGTGTGTTTGAACGTTTCTGTTTCATCAGCTCTCGGCATTCATTTCGAGGCAGACGTGGAGCGCAGAAAGCTGAGTCTTCCTCACAGAGTTCAATTCCTGGACCGCAGTTTATCAGAGCCGGAGTTTGTTCATTCTGTGGAAGTGGAGCTGCAAGGACAAAAACACCCGGACTGCCAAACAGTGACTTTAGTTGTGCAGGTAGAGCTAGAGATGCAGTTGAATGTGCCCTCTTTACATCTGGTGTGAAGATAAGCACTGAATACAGGTGGAAACAGGGTCTAAAACATTTTGTGAATGTCAAGTCAAGTCACCTTTATTTATATAGCGCTTTTTACAATACAGAGTGTTTCAAAGCAGCTTTACAGTGATAACAGGAAAATAATGCAACAGAGTTTGTTTCCAGAAGCGTCACAGTCCAGCTTAAGTAAGTTCAGTGATGGTTTATTTCTGTTGTAAAAAAGTTATTAATTTAGTTTATATATATATAGCCGCTCTGGAGAAAACCGTGATGTCATCGTCCAGCTCAGTTCAGTTCTCATATACTGGTGTCAATGCAGCAGATCAATAATATTATTGAATGTTAAATGTTAAATGTCAAGTCACCTTTATTTCTATCACTTTTTTGTTTCAAAGCAGCAATCACTAGTATCACTAGCTATGTTTCCATCCAAAGTTGCGAATTTTATTGGAATACCGCATAAAAAAGTTAATAAACTGAATAAACATCGTTACCATCCCATGTGTTTCTAGAGAACAAAACTGTCACTACCTGGGAAATTGGCACAAATGATCTGTAATAAAACTGGGTGTTGCTGCAACGGGTGACGCCACTGTTTTCCTACGGTTCATCATCAACAACTTGCGTCTCAGAGCGCTCAGACGAACGCAACAAACACTGCCTGTCGTCTTCTAATGTGTTTGGGATCGCAATCATGTCAGACGCTTCTCAAACCAACATTTGAGATGTGCTGCGATGCGATTGGTCCACATCTAATCACATCCTCTGAGACAAAGTTTTTCATGTAAACGTGTTTCCGCTGCATGTCTTCTTAACATTTGCAAATGAGCGGCCGGATCGCATTAAGTGTTTTCTGTTAGAACGGTGTCGTGTTAGCGGCCCCTAAGTTAATAACTAATGATCGTTGCGACGGAAGTGAATCAGTCAAAACTAACTTTAGCTGGACAATAACTTTATTCTAGAGCTGCTGTAAAGCCAAAACAATCTCTGTTACTGTCCTTTTCTATTATCACTGTAAAGCTGCTTTGAAACAGTCCATATTGTTAAAAGCGCTGTATAAATGAAGGTGACTTGACTTGAATTAACAGATCAAAAAATGATGCGCCTCTATTTAGCGCAGATGTTTTTATGCACATCCATCCACTGTTTTTTTTGTGAATGTGAATCACTAAATGTAAAAAATAAAAATGGGAGGATGAAAACATAGCAACTGAAACCACATAATGAGGAATTTAAAAACATGTGAACACGTGAACACATTTGTTGCGGAAATGCATATTTGCATCCTGAAAGCATCCCGGACAACTTTAGCTGTGTCTCATTTCCTCAGGCTTTCTTTCGGTCTTTCTGTTTGTAATTCATTTCTTGAATAAATGTCTCAATCACAGTTGGCCACATGACTGGACTGGATAGTGCCGAATTGCAGACCTCGTGCAACAAACTTTCTTCACTTCTGTTTTCTCACCGCTGTTATGGGTCTCAATGAAGTGGTCAGAGGAGACGCTTGTTAAACTATATAAACTCTTCTGTTCTCGTTTCACCAGGAAAACATTCTGGACAAGCTGCGGCCCGTGTCTCTGGCGATCACACACACTATCCGGAGAAGCAGACATCGCCATCACACGGGTCATAAACACCATAACCAGCTGAGCCCTGTCCTGAGCCCCAGTCCCTCCAACACACTCTACTCTGAGGTACAACACATGATCCACCGTTTCTGATCTGTTCAATCACTGCATTCTGTGTTCAGATTTTTGTGTAGAATGACTCTAGACTGTGCATTTGTCTCAAGAAAGAGATTAATATCTGTCTCGTATCACTCTGTGTAGGGTTGCACATTTAACCCTCTGGTGCTGTTCATGTGTTGGTCATAAATGACCGAAATCTTTTTTGATTATTATTTCACTGAAATGATTGTACCATATTTTAGTTTAATAATATTTTTTAGTTAGTGTTTTTGTATTTTTAGGGGATTTTATGGTACTAAATTAAATTTATTCAGTAGTTATAATACATTTATTCACTTTTTGAGCATGGATCTGAAAACTTAAACTTAAATTGTCATAAATATTGAATGCTTTAGAGCACAGACTGAAGTTTATTCTCTTTTTAAAAGACGGCACTTGGAAGATTATTGCTGACATGAAAAGTTTAAAAAAAGTGAACTTGAAAACAGTTATAAAATTTTATATTTATTGTTATGAAAAATTTACAAAAATAACATTTTCAATTTTTTTTTACTCTAAAACTGTGAGAAAATCAAAGCCATGAATCTAAACAAGTTGTGTTCTAAACTTGAGTCTGATATCTCAGTAAATGATCTTTCAGTGAGAGTGTGTTCGGCTGCAGTTCCAAACGCCTCCACTAGAGGAAACTCTCATTCATTTCCAATGCGCTCATTGTTGACCGTGACGAGCACAAGTGTGACTATTTTTTCAGGACCATTTAACCTGTTCGAATCATGTCCATGATTTGTTTTTGTGTTCACACAGCAAGTGCCAAAACCTTTACCAATTTTCGTACCATTCAGATTAAGTAAAACAAAACAAAAGAAAAACATAAAATTTTTCGCACAAGATGGTTAATTGGAAAAATAATCAATATTGTGATAATGGCTGTCATTTCACAAATTGTGAAAAGTGGCATCGTATTTAGATCGTCAAATTTATTTGTATAGTGCTTTTCACAATACATATTGTTACAAAGCAGCTTTATAGAAAATCATGATGTTAATGTTGTAAAGTCCCCCTGTAGTCAATAATTTTATCCCTTAAAACTCATCTTTGATCACCAAAATGATATACTTAAAAGTTTTTTACTTGGAATTTTTTTTTAATGCCTTAAAATATCTTGAATCTAACTCTACACCCTTGCCTCATTTAGTATACGCGGCTCTATGAATATGCAAATGAGCCCCGCCTCCACTCACTCACTCAGCTCAGAGATCCACTCGTTGACGATCACACGTTGATCTGATTGGTTACAAGGTAGTTTGTGATGTCAGAAACACCAGCGATTTCAAACCGTGTTTTTGAGACTGTCTTTGGTTCACTGCAGTTTTAAGGAGAAAATACTCCGCAAATCTGTCGACTTATGAATTTACACATGGTTTGTCTTAAAGCATATTAAAAACACCATATAGACGTATAAACAACATTAAAAGCTGGATTTTTACCACAGGGGGACTTTAAAATATCTTAATACTTTCATGCCTTATAGTCACATTTGAGCTGTGCGATAATATAGTTACATTTTACAACAATCAAGCAGATTGAGATTTGCTATATAGTATATATCACTTTATACGTGTTTACATTTATATCTGTGTTTAGATAAAAGGTTTATTTCAATAAAAAATCAATATTGCATGGCCATATATGCAATGCCCATTTCTTTAAGTAGTGATAGCGGTCTGCTTCATGTCAGGGTTTATTTTGTGAAAATGACTATTTTTCCCTTATATAATGTTCATCGAATGGGAATTCAATCCATCAGGAACCAGTAGTATAACATTAAAAATGACCCTGCAAGCTTTCTGTCTGTCCTCAGGTTAATTTTGTCAGGGAAGGGTGTGGTGAGGATAAAATATGCCAGAGCAACCTTCAGCTTGTCTATCAGTTTGGCACAAAAGCACCCATTTCAAACGCCTTCACTCCTTTACCGCGGTAAGTCTCTGAAGTGATGTCTCAGTTATGTGAGCGTTTATAAAGATGTGCAAGGACTCATCCTAAATGTGAACATGTTTCCTAAATGTTTCTACATTTCATTAATTAATTGCCTGTACATGTGAAAATACTTTTCCTTAACCAGTGCAAGCATTTCACTTGTTAAATGTAAAACATAGGTAACACTTTACAATAAGGTTAATTAGTTAACATTAGGTAATGCATTAACTAACATGAACTAACAATGAGCAAAACATTTGTTACAGTATTTATTCATCTTTGTTAATGTTATAGTTAATTAAAAGCACAGCTGTTCATGTTAGTTCACAGTGCGTTAACTAATGTTAACTAAGATTAATAAATGCTGTAGAAGAATTGTTCATTCTTATTTCATGTTAACTAAGGCAGTTAACTAATGTTAACGAATTAACCTTATTGTAAAGTGTTACCAAAAAATGCACAGAAGCTCTCATTATCTGAATTCCTCTGCGTTTAGAGACGGCTCTGATGTGCCGGTGTTCTCTCTGTCGGATCAGAGGTCGGTCGTGCTCGAGGTCACGGTGACGAACATGCCGTCTGACCCAGAAACCCCTCAGGAAGACGGAGACGATGCTCACGCCGCGCAGCTGATGGTGTCTCTGCCGAACACACTCTCGTACTCCGGACTCATGGGACCGCAGGTTCTCCATCAGGCGGTTTATGTCTCGAGTGTAACGATATCCTCATGTCACGATTCCATACATATCACGATACTGAACTCACGATATGATAAGATATTATTGCGATACTCTAAGACATATGGTTAAAGGTTAACAAAAAAAATTACTGATTAAAATGCTAAATTTGGTATTTCATTGTGTGTAAATGAATCGGTTTGGACTTTGAAACCCAATGCACAGGATAATAGAGACACCAGAATAACAATATTCATGATTCTGAAGCTGAATACAGAATTATTTTAGACGAACATGCTTTCACTCTTTCACTGACTAGATATATTTAAAATAATGTAGGCCACTTTTTAGTGGTAACAGAAGACATTTGGCATTATCAGGACCCACAAATATTCCCACATTGCATTATTTTACATTATATTCAACATTATATGTAGTAGTTTAATGTAGTACTGACACTAAAACTCTGTAAACTTTAATTTTTTTTTTCACACAGTAATTTTCAATTTGGGTGAACTATCCACAATATATACTGTCACCATCCATTATACATATTGTTGCATTTTTGTATTGCGATATATTGTGAGTGTGACACGATGTATTGTTACACCCCTAGTATGCAGTCGTAGTTATTATAGGGATGATTCACACTGTCAGTCCAAATTCAATTATTTGTGTATCCGATTGGAATCTGATCTAAAATGATTGATGTCCACACTGGGTATCGCAACTGTTCAGATCCGATGTGTGTGTCCATGCGGCTCTTTCGTTTCCCGGAATCTGCATTGGTTTCATGGGAATGACGCAGCGTTGGTAGGAATACGCCAAAAACAGCAACAACCACAACATGGAGGAGTTTGCAATAGAGATGTTGTCTTATTTCAATTACAACATTGAAATGTAAAATGTAAATGTGAAATGTAAAAATCGTCTCCGCCGGTTTCAAAATACGTCTCTGTTGTCATTTTCTGCTTGTCCGGCACTGCATTGTTTCGGCAGCGACTTCACGCATGTTTCCTATAACAACGTCTGCCGTTTATGTTTTACGTGCCGTAAGAAAGTCACATAAACCACATATGGAGGTAGTTTGAAACGGATTTGTAAAAATTGCATTTCATGTGATTGTTTTGCTGTTCACATTAGCTAATTCTGATCGGATTTCAATCAGAGGTGCACATAAAACCGGATTTGGACTATCAGTCTGAACGCAGCTGTAGTCTCCTAATGCTGGTCTTGTTTTGAAGGTGTTGTGTGAAGTCAATCAGAACGGCTCTCAAGCGCTGTGTGAACTGGGTAATCCGCTCAAAAGAGAAGCGACGGTACAGTAACGGTCTCGCATACACACTTACACAATTCTGACCTTTGAGAAACTCAAATTGACCTTTAATTCTTTGTCAGGTCAAATTTGATCTTATTCTGAGCACTTCTGCGATCACTATAGAAACTACGTTACTGAGTGTTCATCTCGCACTGTCTACGTGAGTTCCTGTTCTGATTTCTGCCTGACATTTGAATTATTTTTTTTATTTTTTTGTGAGCAAAACAAAATCATACAAATGATGTTGGATGAATCTCAAAGAGAAATGTCTTGGTAATATTTCACCCTGTATTTTACGACCATATAAATTTTGCATTGTAACATAATTTTCATGACAACAGCACATTTCCCTCCAAATACCTTTACTTTTCTTTTTTTTTTAAAAAAACATGCATGACAGATTTTTTTATTTATATATATCATTAAAAAACATTTTCAAGGAATGTTTACACGACAACGATGTACTAAAAAAGGAAACGTTTTTTCCTCTGTACAGATGACAATGTTAATGAAAGCAATCCCCGTAAAAACATTTTTGTGATATATGGGAGTTTTTGGTGGAAATTGACGTGTTTTTATTGGGTGTATTTTAAATGTAAAATTTTAATTTGCGTATTTTGAAGGGTAATGGGAACGTGCCTAACAGTAGCCTATTGTTTTCAAAAACTTGCACTTTGAAACCTGCTTTAAAAAGTTTGCATTCTCAGGCCACCAAAACACTGTTGTCATGTAAATGAACGGCCAAAACATATAAAAAGTTTTCAGTTTTCAGTTAAAAATGGTGTCGTGTAAACATACCCTTAAAGAACGCAGCAGGATCTTTCCATAATGACCAACCAACGCAATCTACCAAGAGCAGCGCAAATTAAAAATGACATTAAAAAGGCCTTTCTTTAATAAATGTTAAGAAAATATGTGAAAAGTGCAATTATAGTGCCTAACGGTTATTTAATAATAAAGTGTTTATAGGTTAGGGTTAGGGAGGGATTTATTGTCTCAATAAGGCAACATTTATTTAGCCTACTAAATATATAATTTACTAAATATATATAAAACATTACACTCAGTATGTAATTATTGGATATTATTGCATACTGTTTTATAATGTAGTAAAATACTGAGGTGCAAATAGTATCTAACTACTATTTACACTTATTGCAAAGAAAATAGGCTACCGCTATTTTTACATAGTGTAAACAGCCGCTGCCTTATTTAAATCCTCTCCGCCTATAATTTTTGCATCTAAACGGGAAACTCCACCAAATGCATATGCAATAGAGAACGTGAGTAACTGGCTGCATCCGAAACCGCATACTCTCTTGAGTTGGTACTTATTTTGAATAAATAATTACTTCATGACTGCTAAAAAAAAGTATGTTCTGTATAGTATGAATGCGTGTGTCAGGGTGCAGTGCGGGTTGAAGAAGGACTCAAAGGCAAAAGCTCCAATTTAGACAGTTTACTTCAAAGTAACACTCACAGGTTCAGACAGGTAGGAAGATGGGCAGGATCAACAACACCAAATACGACTAACAACCGACAAGGACTAACTGAACAGAAGGCAACTAAATACAAGTATAAATGAACACTAACGAGGTGAGGACAGGTGACACAGATGATGATGACGAGGAACAGGTGGATAATGAGGAAGTGAGTTCAGGTGTGGAGACAAGGAGGATACTGGGAAGTGTAGTGAAGACGAAGACAGACTGGTGCAGACGAGGACTGTGACAGCGTGTAGTATGAATACACTCTTTCGCCATGATGTCATTATCATGTGACCTAGTCGAGTCGCTTCACTGTCATTAATAAATCCTCTCCCGTGGCCTCATGGGATAGTAAGGTGTTCATCATATGCACACTTCAGTATCTCAGCGGAAGTAGTAGATCATCCGGGTACTTGTTGCCTGCTCTTTTATGAGTACTGTGAATCCTGGCATACTTATTTTGTCACATACTGTTTTTCGCCTACTATATAGTAGAGAAATGTGATTTCAGATGCAGCCACTCTATTTTTAAAATTTTTATTTTATTATTTATTATATGTTCCCCATGTCTTGTCAGGACTTTTATGCTACTTCCTGTCCCGATTGCCATGTTTGTAGTTTGTTGTAGTTTTTCCGGGTTTTAGTCCCTGATTGTTCCTATACCCCTGTGTTTCCCATGTTCATTGTCGGTTGTTGTCTTCTCATGTGATTTAGTCTTTAATTTGTCCAAATACTGTTGTTTCACGCTTAGTTTGTCTGGGTAGGGTCCCTTCTCTTGTACTTTTCCCTTTCTCCATATCATTCGTTCTCCTGGGTATCAATTTCAATATTAGTATTAGCGAGTGATCCTCACCGTATGGCGTCGCCATCCTAGCATGCAACGTATCTTCACATTCTCTATAAGGCCAGCCGCAAAAATAACTGTCATTCATTGCAAATTTTTCATTGCACGTCTTTAGTAAATCGTCACAGTATTTTTTTAACACCAAAAGAGGGTTTGCTGTTAGTAAATCTGGCCCTTGACTGTTCCTTTATTTCTTCTTACCGCTTACTATTTGGAAAGGAGGCCATTCAGCACTGTAGCAAATAAAACTTTTGCTCAGCACTAAACAAAAATGGCTTCCCGGTGAAATGTAACCTGGATATTGTTGTGAGATTCATTCACTCTGTTGTAAAAAGTGCCAAAACAAAGGTTATGATTTCCGCCGTGCACATATGCCGTATGTGTGAATCCCACACAGGATCAGTGAACAGCCGGCTCTGGCCCCCGTCACGGCGTACGCGCGAGTGGTGATCGAGCTTCCTCTGGTGCTCAGCGGGTGTGTGTTTACTTACTTTTACTCACTACTTACTTTTCTGAAATAGCAGCTTATTTTCTCATGAATGCTGATGTCACTTCCCAGCAAGCAATTTTGCATTTAAACGTCAAGACGTTTGCAAGACGTCTAATAGCCATCCAAACAGAAGTCTGGCTAAAACAAGGCAAAATTTGGTCTGTCAGTGAAAATTTAATAGAAGCGCTTGTTAAAGTGTGGTTTGTTGTTGTCCTGTAGACTGTCTCGTCCTCATCAGATGTTCTTCAGCGGAGCCGTGATGGGCGAGAGCGCCATGACATCACTGGAGGACGTCGGCAGCGCAGTGGAATATGAGTTTATTGTAAGTTCATGTGCTCAGAACATTTTATTCCTCAGACGGTGCTCTATCATATCTCAAAAGACTTAAAGTCCCCTTGTAGTCAATTATTTTATCTCTTAAAGTGCCCCTATTATGGATTTTTGAAAATGACCTTTCATGTAGTGTGTAACAGCTCTAAGTGAATGAAAACATCCTGCAAAGTTTTAAATCTGAAAGTGCACCATATATAAAGTTATTGTCTTCCAAAAGTAAGAGTCGACTCTGAGTCAATGAAATTAATTGTTTTTCAAACGAGTCATAAGCCGTTTTGTTGTGACGTCAAGGCGAAACATTAGCATATTGCGTGCGCAGACACCAGGGAAAGCTTGAACCTCAAACACTGCAGCAGATTCCTGTGGATACTGGATAGCATCATGTCGAGAAGAGGCTGTGCTCTACACTGTAAAATCTAACAGTTGTTCTTACTAAGACTTTTTAGTTAACTTTACTTAATTTCCAATAATTTGTTGAACTTAAAACAATTTAGTAATCTGTACTGTTTGCATGCTATGCCTTTGTTACTCAGAAAACCCAAGTAAACAATACTTGACTAGACTAACTAACACTTTTTAGTAAACTTTACTTAATGTCTTAACTCAATTGTAAAAATCTAGTATTATGTATTCACACACTATGCTTTGTTTACTCAGAAAACCCAAGTGAAGATTAATTGATTGGTTTGAGTTTGGTTTTTGTGGTGGGAAAAATCTTAATGGACTTTTCACTAATTTCCTCAACTTCTGCAGGTATTTATCTCTGTTTGCATTCACTCATTTCCCAAAATCATCTTGAATGTTGAATTGTCAATTTTGAGAGAACATCAGCTGACTTGTTGATTTTCCTAAAATATTTTTAGTCACCATTATGGTGATTAATGTTCCCTTTGGTTGGTCACTTGGAACTTCTTTATATTATTATTACTCTCTTCCCATTGCTGCAGTGATGCAACAAGAAATCAATTATATGATTTCAAAGGCAGAGAAGTAATATATGAATGTATGTGTGTGTATATATATATATATATATATATATATATATATATATACATACATACACACACACACACACATATATGTATATATATACATACATATACACACATATATGTATGTATACGTATGTATAAATGTGTGTGTATGATTGATGTATAACTATTTAATGTCAATTAATTATCTATTTATTAATTATCTATTATGTCCTAAACACCTTGTGAAACTTTTAATTGGGTTTATATAATCCCATATAAAAGTTAAATATAAAAGTGACAATCTTGTAATTGATCATGCTTGAGTTACACAGACTTCAACATTCAGCATGCAAAACACAACAATGGTAACAATTAAATTGTATTTAAAGTAAATTGTCAAGTACTCTCTACAGTTATTTTTTAGTTACTAGAACTCTTGTGTAAGTGAACTATACTAACTAAGCATTTGTCAGTACCACATACTATTCCTATTTCACTTTACTTGCTCTTTTTAAGATATTTTCCTAGTAATGTGAACTCTAATGAGAGGTTAACACAACTAATGCTTTTGATTCAACAGTACTTGAGTATATTAATTAACAAGTTTTCTATACAAATGTTATTAAGTTGTGCCAACTAAAAATTAATACACTACTTTACTTGGAAATTGTAAGGCAATCGGTTTCCTCACTTTTTCTAAGTAAAGCCAACTTATTACATTTTACAGTGTACAATGTGAAGGTAAAGAGTTTTTTTTTTTCACTGCCCAAGGACGAGTATGTGATGAATCAGTGGTTAAAGTTCATCTTTACCACGATATCACAGCAGTAAAATCCTAAACTTTTGCTGTGTTCCCTTTTTTTTACTGACGACTGCTTCTCAAATCTCGGAGTTCAATGCAGGATTCGCAAACTGCTTACGCTTGAAATATGGTGTTCAAAATACTTAGTTTTGAAGGAGGGATTTAGAGAGATTGATTCATCTGACGAGTCGTTTGAGAATCATTGAAAATGTGGTCATGTGCAAATGTATATTATGAGAAAATGAAACTAAAGTTTTTTTTTACCTTTGATGCATGTAAACCTGTTGTAGGAGACTCCAAAACAACATTAGGAAACTTTAAAATAGCATAATAAGGGCTTATTTAAACGTTCTTTCCTTTTTTATGCCTTAAAATATCTTGAATGTAACTCGACACCCTTGCCTCATTTAGTATACGTGGTTTTGTGAATATGCTAATGAGCCCCGCCTCCACTCACTCGTTTAGCTCAGAGATCCACTCGTTGACGATCACACGTTGATCCGATTGGTTACAAGGTAGTTTGTGACGTCAGAAACAGCAGCAATTTCAAACCGTGTTTTTGAGACTGTCTTTGGTTCACTGCAGTTTTAAGGAGAAAATACTCAGCAATGCTGTCGACTTATGAATTTACACATGGTTTGTCTTAAAGCATATTAAAAACACCACATAGACATATAAACAACATTAAAAGCTGGATTTTCACCACAGGGGGACTTTAAGGGAGTTTTCATCCATGTTCCCTTTAAAGCTGCACTATGGACATTTTTGGTTAAAAATTAACGACATTCCATTATTAAACTAACAAGTCCGGTAACAAAAGCCTTCATGCAGAATGCTTTATAAAGGTATTCCTCTACTAGAGCAGGTTTTCCTGCTTGAATGTTGATTATTTTCCTCATATTCTCCATTGTTGCGGCTCCTCTCTTCCCAGTCTGTCAGTAACGCTCTGTTTAGTTCCTGTCTCTATGAAGCCCCTCCTTCTGAAAAGCACACTGTGCTCTGATTGGTCGGCTGGAGCAGTGTGTTGTGATTGGTCAAGCGCTTCGAGTGTGTTTGGGAAATGTCCCGCCCCTTACCATAACCGCCAGTTTAACACACTACTAACTAACTCAACCAGGCCCTGCCCCTTTATTCTGCGTATGAATTATTATAATGAGGAATATTGTGACGTGTTCGTTCCCGGAAGAAACTCATGGAGGCGTTTCAGAGAGTTCAGAAACACTGACACTGATATTGAGAATAACTGGAGCTTTGCTGAGCCTTTTACACACTAGCAGCAACATTACACACTAGAGAAAGATGAACATCAAAAAAGCATAAGAGGAGATTTTAAAAGAAGTCTCCATTTGCTCTCTCCAAATCATCTAGTTTTTGGATAAACTGTTTGGAGAAATGGAAGGAACAGGACAGAATTCACTCAATGTGTGTTAACAGGTGTCTAATGCTGGGCAGCCTCTCCAAACGTTCGGCTCGGCGTCTCTGAACATCATGTGGCCGTACGAGCTGGTCAACAAGAAGTGGCTGTTGTATCCGAGGTCTCTGCAGGTCGACGGACATCCACACACTCTCTGTGAACCTCAGTCTGCGCTCGACCCTCTGCGTCTGGGCATACATCGATCGCCACAGGCTGAAAACCTCAAGGTAAAGGATGATAGCTATAAAGATATAGTTCTAAAATCGTTCTCCATATTAAAGAATAGCAGAGTTCACACCACAACTATAACAATAAAGATATGAGGAAAGATATCGTTGGGGTCACTGACGAACGATAAAACACTGACAGCCAATCAGAATCCACTCGAATTTAATGGGCTCGTGCTTTTAAAATGGCAGACGACATTGTGGAGAAGTTAATAAAACCCTCTGAATAAATGAGAAGTTTTACCTCGAGTATCCAGCGCTCGTTTACACAACATTGTCTTGCTTCCTTTGAAGTTGCGGTAAAAAAGACTAGGTGTTGTTTTTATTCCACTATATTGACTACATCAGCTAAATTCTCTGTTAGATTATTAGATTGATTCATCTGCTGGTTAAAGCCGTGTAAATGCAACAAGAACAGCAAATACATGTTCAATGACGTTATACACATTTTGAAACCACAGCACTCGAACTTAGAATAATCAGACCGTAATCATTCATTGGTGTTGTTGACGCAAATATAGTTATCTTTATAGTTATCGTGCTTGGTGTGAACGGGCCTTATATGGTGTGTCGCCTTTTTCGCCTTTGTCGCCATTGGCTTTTGGCTTGCTTAGTTGGGGACATTTAATTTTATATTTAACAATATTATTACAACATTATTTTCCTGTTATCTCTGTAAAGCTGCTTTGAAACAATCTGCATTGTAAAAAGCACTATATAAATAAAGGTGACTTGACTTGACTTATCACCCATCAAATGAAGCTGCTGCTTATCAATAAATGCAAGAGACGTTTACATGCATCATCTGTGAACAGAGCAGCAGAAATGTGCGCTCGCATCTGGAGACCGAAGCAGACGTGGTTCCCAAAAACCCTGTAGCCAGGATCACTCCAGCTGTGTCTGCGTCTGAGAGAAGGAAGTCTCTCACACTGGTGAGTGTGAACCAGAGTACACGAAAGGAGAAATGCATTTGAGACCATATATATCATTCCTTAAACTGCTGTTGATTGATCTGAGCCGCTGGTGTGTTTCAGGACTGTTTACTGGGCTCTGCGCGCTGCCTGCTCTTCCGCTGTCCTCTAGACACGTTCTCCGACTCCATCCATATCAGGATCCGAGCAAACCTGTGGAACAGCACTTTCATTGAGGTGAGAGACAGTCGCTCCTGCACGCCGGTTGTCCTCTTGATATGGTGGGACAGTTACTATTAGCTCAATGGAGAGTTAAGGTCCAACATTTTTGTATGCGTTTTTTTTGTATTCGTCATCCTAAAAATTGGTCACGCACAGAAACCTTGCACACTGAGTCCGATGCATATTAGTTAATCCATTACGAAAAAAATGGCAAAACAATATAAAATGGAGTCTTCAAGAAGTGAGGATGATTTTGTTGTCCTCTCTCTTCTTAAAAAAAGAAATAGGAGGAAATATTGGGTCCATCCAATCCTGAGATTGCATAGAGAGGAAGGAGAGATCAAAGTTTACTTCAGGATAGTTAGTTTGATGCTTTGCTGGCGATACTGGAGACACATGTTAAAAAGAAGACCACCAATTTCCATGAATCAATTGATCCTGAACAGTTCTGGATGTTGGCGTTCGTTTGTACAGTGGCTCTGAATTGCTCAATGCTTGCAACGGATGCAAAGAATGCAGAAAATTGAACCCGATCCGAATTGTTTTATGATGGACAGAAGTTTCGGAGGCAGTGTGTCAACGTGATTGACACAACGAGAGGGCATATTTATTTTTTAACGTGCGAAAATTTCAGACGAGAATTTTAGACTCGGTGTGGAAGAACCTTTACACCAAAAGGAATTCTTAATATTTACTGTGGGTTAAAAGATGGAAACAGTTACAGACAAGAAAACGGCGCCACACCTCAAACATATAATTCATCAGTGATTATCAGTGATGTCCATAAATGTGCCCAGGGTTCATAGTGAGTCCACTTTTCCTGTTTATTAGGAGTTTTCATCTGTCAGTGCTGTGGAGCTGCTGGTCAGAGCCAATATCACCATTAAATCCGACATCAGGCATCTAGTGCTGAAGGACGCTGCCACACAGGTCAGATATCACACACACTCACACACGCTCACTCTCCCATGCGTGTTCTTGGTATCAGTGTTTGTGTTTGTGCAGGTGTCAGTAATGATTTACCCAGAGCATGGGCTCGCAGACCAGCACTCGATCCCGTGGTGGATCATTCTCATCGCCGTCCTGGCTGGAGTTATTGTTCTCGCACTGCTCGTGTGTGTACTGTGGAAGGTGAGTGTACACCTAAACCTGCTTTTATTACACAACCTGCACACTGCAAAAGAGGATTTTTTCTTTCCCTCAGTATTTTTGCCTTTTTTCCCAGTACAAATTCCTAAACATTCTAACATCAAAGATGTTAAGTCTTGTTTTCTGAAAAATTTAAGTGACTATTATGTTATTTTAAAGTACTTCCTAATTTTGTTTTGGAGTCTCCTACAATAGGATTACGTGCATTCAAAGTAAAAAAACACTTTGATTATCTCATAATAAACACTGCAGCGTCAGCTGTTTTCTCAGTGTCTGAAACGGTTCATCAGGGATTCAGTTTCTCTAAACCCCGCCTCTCTGAGAGCTGCTCTGCTCTGATTGGTCAGATGGCCCAGTTTGTTGTGATTGGTTCACCACATACAGTGCATGTTGGAAACCAAACGCCTTTTAGCATATCTGAAATTCAGCTCTGGATCTTCCTCAGCATGTGATACACAGCAATCATGTTTTACTATATCAAAGTGGATTTGCTTTGTCAGCAGAAAACAGCGTCTTCTTTACATGAACAACACGAACCAAACTCTTCCAGTCTCAGATAAACTACAGTGATTTAGGGCGGGGCAAAGAGATGCTGTTCAGCCAATCAAGACCATGGACTGGCAAATTATGCAAATTGGTTACAAACCTATATAGGTTCAGCAGGAAGTGAGACTGGAATTACTGACGACTTGTTTCAGTTCAGAATCACTTCTTTATTTTGAGAGACAAAAACTCTGTACATTCATCTGCACTTTGATCTTTGCCGACCTTTTACATTCACTATTACACACTGCATGAAAGGAAATATCCCAAAAAGCATAATATGGGCGCTTTAAAACATTAAGAAATATATCTGCCAATGGGGTCCGAAAAATAAACATAATTTAAAGGAAAAACAATATTTTCGGACCGCATTGCCAGATATTTTATTGTTTAAAGCAAAAACTCATTCAGTTAGCTTATGTAATTTTGCTTCTCCAGTAAATATACATTGATTTCAGAATGTTTATATACAGTTTTTGTATTGGAAAACAAGACAAAATCATTTTTTGCAATGCACCCATAACCTCCATGAGGATTTTCCAATCGTTTGATCATCTACAGTCATTGTTGATGCCCAAAAAAATAATTTGGCATGCTGACATGGTCATGATAGAGTGGCGGTTTAGTAATGTTGATCATGGTGTGATTACTGGTGAACTTACTAGTTGTCAGTCATGTACTTCTATTTTTCTAGCCAAAAATGCACCAAAAATAACTTTTTGGTGCATCTAAAAGTAGCCTTTGTCCATATGTAACTGAATTGATTGCCTTTTCCAATTATGCATATTATTGTCTATACAATAATTCTAATGATTTAACCACCCATCGCTAGTTCTTCATGTTTCCTTCTTTCTGTACCTATACATATTTGTGGTGGAGCAGTGTGGTTTTTTCAAGCGCACCGAGAGGAAGCCTCACTATGAGACGGAGTATTACCGCGCTGAGCTTCAGCTTCAGCCGTCTGATGCGGAGAGAAAACAGGCCACGGACCTGCAATAACAGCCTCGTCCACATCCGTCATGTGGTACAACTGTGTGTGCTGCTGTGCTGTGGCTTTACAAACTAGAAGTGTCAATGGCATGATAACCAGTACCCAAATAATATTGGGAATATCCGTGATCTAATAAGGGTTGCATTGAATGAACAAAGACTCGACTAAGCATGACATGTCTTGACTAAGCTTGGCTTGAACATGAGGGCTTAAATACACAAGACTAATGACTTAAAAAGACACACCTGAACACAATGAACCAATAAACCACTAAGAATATGACACAAGAGTCTAGGGAAGCGCATGACATGATAACATGATGGGAAGGGAATCGCATGACAAAACCAGGAACCTAGACCATAAAAAACATGAAACATGAAAGTGAAAACAAAACCCAAACCAAACGTGACAAGTTTGTTGTAGTGAGGATTACAGAATTAATTGATATGAAATTTATATTTGTAAATAAAAACAACAACTATTGACGGCAGTGGTGTTGGTGTAGGATGCAAGGCAGAACAATCGTTCACTCTCTGTAATGAGAGACAGTATTTGTAATGAATAATCAGCTGGTATACTTCAGTAGCCTGCGTTCATACATCTGTGTGACGTACTGTTGATCATCAGAAGAGACTGCACACGTCCACATACACAACAGTCTTTGTCTGCATCCGAAAACGTAGGCAGTTCCCTCGCTACCTTATCAGGCAATCACTTTATAGGCAGCGTTTGCACACGAAGGTCATGAAACTGATTTCAGATAGACTTCTGATCAGTTTAATGATCTACAGCAAAATAGAGTGAGCATTGGTGATTGCTAAGAGAATATTTCATTACTACAATAGTAATTTCTCGCTAGAAATGATTTCATACAGGTCCTTCTCAAAAAATTAGCATATTGTGATAAAGTTAATTATTTTCCATAATGTAATGATAAAAATTAAACTTTCATATATTTTAGATTCATTGCACACCAACTGAAATATTTCAGGTCTTTTATTGTTTTAATACTGATGATTTTGGCATACAGCTCATGAAAACCCAAAATTCCTATCTAAAAAAAATAGCATATCATGAAAAGGTTCTCTAAACGAGCTATTAACCTAATCATCTGAATCAACTAATTAACTCTAAACACCTGCAAAAGATTCCTGAGGCTTTTAAAAACTCCCAGCCTGTTTCATTACTCAAAACCGCAATCATGGGTAAGACTGCCGACCTGACTGCTGTCCAGAAGGCCATCATTGACACCCTCAAGCAAGAGGGTAAGACACAGAAAGAAATTTCTGAACAAATAGGCTGTTCCCAGAGTGCTGTATCAAGGCACCTCAGTGGGAAGTCTGTGGGAAGGAAAAAGTGTGGCAAAAAACGCTGCACAACGAGAAGAGGTGACCGGACCCTGAGGAAGATTGTGGAGAAGGACCGATTCCAGACCTTGGGGGACCTGCGGAAGCAGTGGACTGAGTCTGGAGTAGAAACATCCAGAGCCACCGTGCACAGGCGTGTGCAGGAAATGGGCTACAGGTGCCGCATTCCCCAGGTCAAGCCACTTTTGAACCAGAAACAGCGGCAGAAGCGCCTGACCTGGGCTACAGAGAAGCAGCACTGGAGTACCCACAGTCAGTGATGGTCTGGGGTGCCATGTCAGCTGCTGGTGTTGGTCCACTGTGTTTTATCAAGGGCAGGGTCAATGCAGCTAGCTATCAGGAGATTTTGGAGCACTTCATGCTTCCATCTGCTGAAAAGCTTTATGGAGATGAAGATTTCATTTTTCAGCACGACCTGGCACCTGCTCACAGTGCCAAAACCACTGGTAAATGGTTCACTGACCATGGTATTACTGTGCTCAATTGGTCTGCCAACTCTCCTGACCTGAACCCCATAGAGAATCTGTGGGATATTGTGAAGAGAAAGTTGAGAGACGCAAGACCCAACACTCTGGATGAGCTTAAGGCCGCTATCGAAGCATCCTGGGCCTCCATAACACCTCAGCAGTGCCACAGGCTGATTGCCTCCATGCCACGCCGCAATTTCTTTCTGTGTCTTACCCTCTTGCTTGAGGGTGTCAATGATGGCCTTCTGGACAGCAGTCAGGTCGGCAGTCTTACCCATGATTGCGGTTTTGAGTAATGAAACAGGCTGGGAATTTTTAAAAGCCTCAGGAATCTTTTGCAGGTGTTTAGAGTTAATTAGTTGATTCAGATGATTAGGTTAATAGCTCGTTTAGAGAACCTTTTCATGATATGCTAATTTTTTGAGATCGGAATTTTTCCGATGAGCTGTATGCCAAAATCATCAGTATTAAAACAATAAAAGACCTGAAATATTTCAGTTGGTGTGCAATGAATCTAAAATATATGAAAGTGTTATTTTTATCATTACATTATGGAAAATAATGAACTTTATCACAATATGCACATTTTTTGAGAAGGACCTGTAAGTGGAAGATGTTGGTCAAAAACATACATTTACACACAAACTGACGAGCAACCCCAACTTTCAGACGCCATCTTTATTTTTTTTTAGCACTACTGTCACAGAATGGAAAGCACAGGATTGTGGGATATCAAAGGCAGTGAAGTACATCTAATTCTAATATCGATCAGATAAAGGCATCTCCGGAGACAGAGAGTGAAGCTAACTCTGGATTCAGACGTGCCTTCATGCCTTCCTTGAAATGCGTCCTCTGAAGGCAACATTTTTAAGCTTTTGGACACAGCCATTGTGATTTGAGCACTTGAAAATAAAAGTCCACTAGACCTTTTCACTTTCACGGCCAAGGAGTAAACTTTGAAAAGCAGAACGATACTTTACCCGGAGCTTTAACTAATGAACGTCTGCATGATATTTATATATTGTGCCTAAATGCAGGACACAGATTTTCAATCATTTTTATTTATGAATTGACTTGGGTAATGAGTTCTGATAATGCACGAGGGTGTTATATGCATGTAATCAACAAATATAGAACAATAAGATTCATTCTTCAAGAATTATAGCCTGCAGTTCTATGAAGATGATGGAAATCTGTTTTGTATTTATCAATGCTTCAGAGTGTTGCATTGAGGTTGATGCTTAGGTCAAGGAATACAATTGAGCACATCCTGATCTACTAAAAGTTTGATCAAAGTATAAAAGATGTGCAAATATTACATGTGAATAAGTCATTAGACTTTTTGGTCCCACTTTATATTAAGTGGCCCTAATACCTGTGAACTTATATGGTTACTAGATATGTACTTAGTATGTAACTACAGTGTAAATACACATTGATACATAGTATTTACAACTGTAATATTTGTGTAACTACACATTGGTAACAACCCACGGAAAGGTATGTGTAAGTACAAATGTGTAACAGGACATTGGTAACAACACTTTTTCCACCACAGTAAGTACACATGTGTAACAGGCATTATGTAACTACATTTTGTAACAACATGTATTCACACAAGTTGTTCCACTTCCACACGCAGTCTTCCATACTGTAGTCACCAGTTAAGAACACACTGAAACCATGATGATTCCTATGTGTATACCATGTATTTACTATATGACCAGCAGGACTTATGTTGAATTACAGCTAAAGTTTTCCCTTGTGGTACCAGTGTACTTACATGGTAACTCCTCAGGAACTCTGCACTTGATACAATGTGTTAAACTGTCATAACTTACATGTATTATGCAAAACCCAACCCTGTGCAACACTGTATTAACAGTGTACTTACATGGTAACTCCTCAGGAACTGTCCACTTAATATAAAGTGTAAAATGGTCATAACTTACTGTGTATTATGCAAAGCCCAAACCTCTGTGCAACACTGTATTAACAGTGTACTTACATGGTAACTCCTCAGGAACTGTCCACTTAATATAAAGTGTAAAATGGTCATAACTTACTGTGTATTATGCAAAACCCAAACCTCTGTGCAACACTGTATTAACAGTGTAAGTTACTTACATGGTAACTCCTCAGGAACTGTCCACTTAATATAAAGTGTAATTGTTAGGGTCATTGTTGTGTACCACAGTAAATGCAAAACACAAGGTTATGTAACGTTAGTGGATAGTAAACTCTGAAATATAAATGTGATAGTTATGCTTTGATAGGTTCTGGGATATTACGGCATAGCACTTTTAAAGATTTACTCTTTATTTTAGATTTTTTGATTTGACATTGTAGTGACCTATTTGCCTTTACAGTAAATAAATTACAGTGTTCTGTAAACAATAAACAAGAATAGCCTACACTTTAAAACCTTAAAAATACCTTGTTTAATCGTTTAAACATTTTGTAGTATTTAGTTTATTTACCGTGAGACACAAAAAGCGTTTTCTCCAATAAAACACAACATAAATTCACAAAAAAACATCAATTGTATTAGCCTGATGTAATCCAAATCTTTAGAATCCATACGTTGTTTGCAAGAAACAGATCCAAATTCAGCCCTTTATGATCTTCATCTCCATTTCTCAGCAGCGACCGCCAACGTCAAATCCCGCGCTCAGGCGTGCTGTTGATGAATTCAAATTCAAAAAATGCGCCTTCAAGAAGCGTTACGACATGTTTTACTGCCGTGATATCAAACGCTCATTGGCTCTCTCCTGCTTCGTCACAGATTGCGACATGCCGTGTTTCAGTCGGTGTAGTACATTTGAAATGGAGAAGCGCACGCGCCTTCACAGAGCGAACCGAAACCGGATTAACATTTTCATGGATTAATAATTTATATTCTGATCTGTACCTCATACACAACTATTATAATACTGCCAGAGAGGACTGCGGATGCAACGCATCATCATGTGAACGACTTTTGGTACCGGTTTTGACATTTTCGCAATAAACAAATTATTGTGAAATTTATAACGTTACTTGTCTGTCTGTTATGTTTTTATTTTCTTCATAAGTGTAGCCTACGTAGTTTTAAGGAATGGTTATGGGTAGGTTTAGGGGTATGAGTAGGATTAGTGGCTCAAAATATATTTTAATTCTATTGTTAATAAAACTATGAGAGGTTTGGGTTTGCTGAGATGGTCTCTGTTATGACCGTTTTACACTTTATATTAAGTGGACAGTTCCTGAGGAGTTACCATGTAAGTACACTGTTAATACAGTGTTGCACAGAGGTTTGGGCTTTGCATAATACACAGTAAGTTATGACCGTTTTACACTTTATATTAAGTGGACAGTTCCTGAGGAGTTACCATGTAAGTAAGTTACACTGTTAATACAGTGTTTCACAGAAGTTTGGGTTTTGCATAATACACAGTAAGTTATGACCGTTTTACACTTTATATTAAGTGGACAGTTCCTGAGGAGTTACCATGTAAGTACACTGTTAATACAGTGTTGCACAGAGGTTTGGGCTTTGCATAATACACAGTAAGTTATGACCATTTTACACATTATATTAAGTGGACAGTTCCTGAGGAGTTACCATGTAAGTACAGTGTTGCACAGGGGTTTGGGTTTTGCATAATACATGTAAGTTATGACAGTTTAACACATTGTATCAAGTGCAGAGTTCCTGAGGAGTTACCATGTAAGTACACTGGTACCACAAGGGAAAACTTTAGCTGTAATTCAACATAAGTCCTGCCGGTCATATAGTAAATACATGGTATACACATAGGAATCATCATGGTTTCAGTGTGTTCTTAACTGGTGACTACAGTATGGAAGACTGCGTGTGGAAGTGGAACAACTTGTGTGAATACATATTGTTGTTACAAAATGTAGTTACATAATGCCTGTTACACATGTGTACTTACTGTAGTGGAAAAAGTGTTGTTACCAATGTCCTGTTACACATTTGTACTTACACATACCTTTCCGTGGGTTGTTACATATGTGTAGTTACACAAATATTACAGTTGTAATTACTATGTACCAATGTGTATTTACACTGTAGTTACATACTAAGTACATATCTAGTAACCATATAAGTTCACAGGTATTAGGGCCACTTAATATAAAGTGGGACCCACTTTTTTTAAAAAAAGACAAGTTCTGTTAAAAGTTGATGAGCACTAACTTTATCACCTTTAAAGATAACACAGTAAAGAAAAAGATTTTGCTAAAGCTAAAGCATCTTCAGCTGAAACAGACAAGCATGGTGTGAATAAATGTCCTGCCACACTTGCCAATGGAGGATTATGAATTATTACTATGGAACTTTGAACATAGATAATATAGTTTTAACCCTAAAAGTTATGAGCCAAGCATTATTTTTTACTCACATTTGGTTCTGAGCATGTGTTAACTTTGGACCCTGGCATCAAGGTCACACAGTGTGTTTCAAGGTGATTTTATTTTGTGGTGTATATAAATATTTATCTCATTCAACCTCTTTCTCTTTTGCAGTGTGGTTTCTTCCATAGGGTTCGGTATGAAGATCAAGTGCCCCAGTATCAGGCTGTGAAGATCCTGCGGCAAGAGACGCCATTTCTGGACAAGACTTTTATTTTGCACAAAAAGCAATGGGCGACCCACTGGAGTGATGGGACAATATAATATTCCTCAGAAACATGGACGCTGACCAGAGTCTGCAGTTGACCTGCACTGACCATAAACATACACTGCTACACATTTTTATTATAAGTTGCATTTTCTTCAGTGTTCTGCCGATCGAAAGAACATTTTTGGAGGACAGCTGGATATAAACAGTATGTAAATGGGAATGTATGCGCCTAGTATTAAAAGTGTTATTTGACATAACAATGTTGAATTGAGTGTGATGGTGTTTGTAAACTCATAAAACAGGGCCTTCAGAACTATGAAGCAGTTGGACATTGAAACATGTATAAGGGTTTCATCATCACCAGAACAATAAAGTTTTCAGTTCATATGAAACTTGGCACACATCATCCTAAGACCCTCATGACATAAAGTTAATTGTATTTGTATGGTGCTATTTTTATCAATACACATCATTTATAGCAGCTTTACAACAGTCATACTGTTGTCTATAATGCTTTAACATCGCTAT
The DNA here is from genome assembly GCA_026230005.1 of Gila orcuttii. NCBI lineage: Eukaryota > Metazoa > Chordata > Actinopteri > Cypriniformes > Leuciscidae > Gila > Gila orcuttii. The sequence goes on along the minus strand of JAPDVR010000022.1, from coordinate 4,394,440 downwards.
ATGATGATATACAATAATTATATAAATTATCATAATAAATTATATAAATTAAAACCTTACCTCACATTAAGGTAATAAATATCTGTAAAAAAAAAAAAAACACAATATATAACATATTGTAGGCCCATTTCAGGATGACACAACAATTGAATCAATTATCTGATCTGCTTATTGCAGATTCTAAAGTCATATGTTATAAAGAAATGAGCCAAAACTAAAGGTCATTTGGTGCGTTTCTCCCTTAGTTCAGTTTGTTTAGGCATATATGAAGATGGCAATTGCGCTCATATATATAAATATAGCTTTAATTTATCAGTTAAAGCGGGAATGCCGACTATTCATATCAGTGTTTGTGTGTATCTCGACAACTACAGATAAACCAAGCAGAGCAAACTTGTCAATCATCTTGATGGATGACGCAGAGGAAACTGACCAATAAGAAGACAGTTTTACTCACATGTGACTGGTACGTTTTGAAATGTTGCAGAACCGAACCAAAAAGAAAATGCAACATTTTAATGCATTTTAAGTCCCTGTTTCTGAACAAAGCAAACAATCTACAGGTTTAAAAGTGCCCTTAGACTCTTTAATGTAGGCTTAATATAGCGTGAGTTCATATTTGGAAGACAACTTGTGACATTACTGTTGGGTCCATATCTTAAAGTATAATTCTGTTTGTAAAGTCTGCGCCGAAATTGCTACTGATTTACCAATGAATCCACAGTGAAATGCACCAAACAAACAAATAATGCTCTACTGAGACATTCACATTGTTGAAAATAAATAAGCACTTTCATAGCATTAAGATCCTTTGGAAGGTAATGTTATTTGATCCTCTTCTCTCTTTCTCGTCTCACTAATGTGCCAGTGGGCGAGATGTGATGATGTAGAAGTAGCCTTTGATCTGATTCTGCAATCTTTCGTCCTTCTATTACTTCATAATGTGACCAAATCCGAAATGAGTCATTGGTTTCAATAAAAGCCTAATGAGGAAGTTTTGAGTTCTTAAACTTACAGGATGATTTATAGTACAATGACCTCTTATATGTCAAAATATGTGGATCATATGTTCATATGTGGAAATGCAAGGATCAGTGCTTGATTTTGAGATATTTTGAACAATCATATCGTTTTTCTAATCCAATGCATTAATCACCACCATGGGCATCGGAACCAATTTATTCATAGATGCCCACTACGTCACTACCAAATAGAACGCCGCCAAATTTAGGACCGATCTCGCCCGGTATGGCCGCCCAAACTGCCCATTTGAATGAGAGAGAGAGAGACCCGGAGAAAATTTAAATTTTAGGCTCCGATCCTAATTTTTTACCCCCAGTTTTCTTTTGTCCATAATTATCTGCCCCAGACTTGCCCCAATTTGCCTTCCATGATATATATACACTCACCTAAAGGATTATTAGGAACACCATACTAATACTGTGTTTGACCCCCTTTCGCCTTCAGAACTGCCTTAATTCTACGTGGCATTGATTCAACAAGGTGCTGAAAGCATTCTTTAGAAATGTTGGCCCATATTGATAGGATAGCATCTTGCAGTTGATGGAGATTTGTGGGATGCACATCCAGGGCACGAAGCTCCCGTTCCACCACATCCCAAAGGTGCTCTATAGAGGGTATGCATGTGACGTCAGCGTTGGCCGGAGTGACTGCGGTTACGCCCACAAGTGGCAAAAAGAGAAAAGACTGAGCGGCAGCATTGGTTTTCAGCGTGAATGCTGCGGAAAAACACACAAAACGCGTCTAAAACGGGAAAGAGCTTTGAGACTGACTGTACAACTAGATTTGACAAGAAAATGAGGTATATTTTTACAGACTGCCTAAAGCTACAGAACAGAGAAGCAAATAGATCGCTGCAATTCATAGAAACAACTGGACTCCAGGCAGCGAAAGGTGGATTTGCAGTTATCATTTTTGTGTCAATATGCTGAATTTAGTGGTAAAATCATTCTCTATATATTGTATTGTTATATATTGCAGTGACAACTCATCAATCAAATATTTACCACTGTATAATTTGACATTTTTAAATAAACACTGACAAAAAACTATACAAGTTTTAAGTCTAGACGATATGATGATATATATAACATTGATATAAGTGATCACCTGGATTTAGACCTGCCTATATTGTATTTATATAAAGCGTTCACAGGCAAATTTGCTGTATGTATTTCCCCGGTGTCGAAATCAGGCACATATAAATGTCAGGAAACACGATTCCTGGCTGAATGTCAATATCCATGGATCACTGGATCTTTAGTAAGTTGTAAGGAACACTATATTGAGTCCAATCTTTAGTTTAAACTGATAATCGTTTGTTTTACTTGCGTTTTCGCAGTTTCCCCTATTAAATCCAGTCACGCAGCTGCTCTTCTGCCACTCAGTCCGGCTGAGGGGGCGTGTTCCGGCGGGAAAGTGACATTAATGCATTCCCTCTATTGGGTTGAGATCTGGTGACTGTGGGGGCCATTTTAGTACAGTGAACTCGTGTTCAAGAAACCAATTTGAAATTATTCGAGCTTTGTGACATGGTGCATTATCCTGCTGGAAGTAGCCATCAGAGGATGGGAACATGGTGGCCATAAAGGGATGGACATGGTCAGAAACAATGCTCAGGTAGGCCGTGGCATTTAAACGATGCCCAATTGGCACTAAGGGGCCTTAAGTGTGCCAAGAAAACATCCCCCACACCATTACACCACCACCACCAGCCTGCACAGTGGTAACAAGGCATGATGGATCCATGTTCTCATTCTGTTTACGCCAAATTCTGACTGTACCATCTGAATGTCTCAACAGAAATCGAGACTCATCAGACCAGGCAACATTTTTCCGGTCTTCAACTGTCCAATTTTAGTGAGCTCTTGCAAATTGTAGCCTCTTTTTCCTATTTGTAGTGTAGATGAGTGGTACCCGGTGGGGTCTTCTGCTGTTGTAGCCCATCCGCCTCAAGGTTGTGCGTGTTGTGGCTTCACAAATGCTTTGCTGCATACCTCGGTTGTAACGAGTGGTTATTTCAGTCAAAGTTGCTCTTCTATCAGCTTGAATCAGTCGGCCCATTCTCCTCTGACCTCTAGCATCAACAAGGCATTTTTGCCCACAGGACTGCCGCATACTGGATGTTTTTCCCTTTTCACACCATTCTTTGTAAACCCTAGAAATGGTTGTGCGTGAAAATCCCAGTAACTGAGCAGATTGTGAAATACTCAGACCGGCCCGTCTGGCATCAACAACCATGCCACGCTCAAAATTGCTTAAATCACCTTTCTTTCCCATTCTGACATTCAGTTTGGAGTTCAGGAGATTGTCTTGACCAGGACCACACCCCTAAATGCATTGAAGCAACTGCCATGTGATTGCTTGATTAGATAATTGCATTAATGAGAAATTGAACAGGTGTTCCTAATAATCCTTTAGGTGAGTGTATATATATATATATATATATATATATATATATATATATATATATATATATACAGGTCCTTCTCAAAAAATTATCATATTGTGATGAAGTTCATTATTTTCCATAATGTCATGATAAAAATTAAACTTTCATATATTTTAGATTCATTGCACACCAACTGAAATATTTCAGGTCTTTTATTGTTTTAATACTGATGATTTTGGCATACAGCTCATGAAAACCCCAAATTCCTGTCTCAAAAAATTAGCATATCATGAAAAGGGTCTCTAAACGAGCTAAAAAGCTTAAAAATGTTGCCTTCAGAGCACGCATTTCAAGGAAGGCATGAAGGCACGTCTGAATCCAGAGTTAGCTTCACTCTCTGTCTCCGGAGATGCCTTTATCTGATCGATATTAGAATTAGATGTACTTCACTGCCTTTGATATCCCACAATCCTGTGCTTTCCATTCTGTGACAGTAGTGCTAAAAAAAAATAAAGATGGCGTCTGAAAGTTGGGGTTGCTCGTCAGTTTGTGTGTAAATGTATGTTTTTGACCAACATCTTCCACTTACAGGTCCTTCTCAAAAAATGTGCATATTGTGATAAAGTTCATTATTTTCCATAATGTAATGATAAAAATAACACTTTCATATATTTTAGATTCATTGCACACCAACTGAAATATTTCAGGTCTTTTATTGTTTTAATACTGATGATTTTGGCATACAGCTCATCGGAAAAATTCCGATCTAAAAAAATTAGCATATCATGAAAAGGTTCTCTAAACGAGCTATTAACCTAATCATCTGAATCAACTAATTAACTCTAAACACCTGCAAAAGATTCCTGAGGCTTTTAAAAATTCCCAGCCTGTTTCATTACTCAAAACCGCAATCATGGGTAAGACTGCCGACCTGACTGCTGTCCAGAAGGCCATCATTGACACCCTCAAGCAAGAGGGTAAGACACAGAAAGAAATTGCGGCGTGGCATGGAGGCAATCAGCCTGTGGCACTGCTGAGGTGTTATGGAGGCCCAGGATGCTTCGATAGCAGCCTTAAGCTCATCCAGAGTGTTGGGTCTTGCGTCTCTCAACTTTCTCTTCACAATATCCCACAG
>JAPDVR010000022.1:4382393-4384893 GCA_026230005.1 Gila orcuttii | reverse complement strand
CACGTTATGTCAATCATGCTTGCACATTGTCTATGAAACTTTCATCCGTAATAAAAAAAATCGGATCGGGTTCCATTTTCTGCGTTTTTCGCATCCACAGCCAGCATTTTGAGAGGTTTTTTGACAATTCAGAGCCACCGTACAAGCGAAAGACAAAATCCAGAATGGCGTCTGACAAGTTGATACACTTCGTCTCGCAGCACAAAGTACTGTATGGAAAAACAAAATGCGGATTACAAAGACATTGAATATAAAGTATCTAAACTAAGTATCTAGAATATAAACTATCGTGGTTTTTAATATGTGGCTCCAGTATCGCTAGCTAAGCATTAAACTGTTCCACTGACATTCTGAGGTAACGTAAATTTTGAATCGCTCAGGATAATTTCGCAACTCCTTGAGCTGAAACTCTCCTTCCTCTCGGCGCAATCTCAGGATTGGATGGACCCAAAATTTCCTCTTTCTTTTTCTCTTTTTAAGAAGAGAGAGGGCAACAAAAATCATCCTCACTGCTTGACGAATCCATTTTGTATTTTTTGCGTTTTTTTCCGCAAAGGTTTAATAAATACGCATCGGACTCAGTGTGCAAGGTTTCTGTGCGTGACGAATTTTTATGCTGCGTTCACACCAAACGCGAATAGAGCGTTAAATTTGCGCCTGCCGTGTCTAGTTATACGCTTGAACACTTTGAATCCATTCGCGTGTTAAGAGCGAAATTGACGCGCGTAAAAAACAAAAGTGTGTAGCGAAATTTACGCGCGTCACGCGCCGGAGGAGAAATCCGTTGGCGGCCATCTTTTTACAAGACGGCTAATGTTGATCGAGCATTCATCGAGAGAGTCACCGCTCTGTATTTGCTCTGGAGAGCAGAACAGCGGCGTAGGGATCATCGTCGTCGTATTTGGGTCCACCAGACCCTTTGGAGGTGAACCCAGTTTGGCGAGTTTCGCTATTTGCTCCAGGAGCTGCGCCTGGATGACGGCCGCTTTCAGTGGTACTTCTGCATGTCCCGCGCCCAGTTTGATGACCTGTTGTCCCGCATCAGAGCGAGGATCACCCTCACCCTCACCCACCTAATCTGTAATTTATTTTTGTTTTGATGATAAATGGAGCCAGCCTAGGCTACTACAAAAGTGATTAAACTGTCCTGTGATTTCCCCCCCCCCTCACACAACACTGTCCAGACACGAAATATTCTTGCACTAAAGTATGTTGGTTGTCTTTACATTTGTGACAGTAACGAAGCTGGATGCAAAAGCAAGTGAACTCTTTTATTGAGAGACAAGATGACAGTTGCAGGTCAGACGGACACAACTCTGGATGGTACGGGCAGGGACTTCGGTAGACAACCCGGTGAAGGTGCTCGGCGATCCAGTGTAATCACTGAAACAGGTGGAAGTGCAGGAATCCAGAACGGAGAACAAACGACGAAGAACGAAGCAAATCCACAATCCAAACGAGACAGGCACGGCACAGGAACACACACTGGGAGAACCACAACGATCTGACTACAGAGATACCAGTTACTGCACATATAAAGGGACAAACAAGTGGTAACAGCTGGTGCTGTAATCAGCGGTGATCAGAGACCACGCCCACAGACAAACAAACACACAACAGCACGTGGACGAGAGAGAGACAGTGAATCTATGAACCGTGAAAACATTAGAATAATAATAGTTTCATATAATCTAGATTAGATATGGAATAAAAAAAAACATGTTTTCCTGATATCATTACTTAAACGGGTCATTGGATGCCCATTTTCCACAAGTTGGTATGATTCTTTAGGGTGTTCATGTGAAGTTTGTAATATACTTTGGTTAAAATTCCTCAATGGTTGTGTAAAACAACACCCTTTTTACCTCCTCAGCGACCAGTTCACACCTCATTATCTCTTTAAATGATAATGAGGTGCATGTCTCTTTAAATGATAATGAGCAACTGCTCACCCCCCTCTCCCATGGGGGGTGTCGAATGGCTGAGGGCAGAAATATGCTAATACAGGAAATATGCTAATACAGGACAGAAATATGCTAATACAGGAAAAATGCAAATACAGGAAATATGCTGATATGGGACAGTCCGTCAGTGGTCGTGGGGCGGAGCATGAGCATTATGACATCATAGTGCTCAGAATATCCAAACGTCTTGATTATTGAGAGTATTTAGACTTTTTGAGGATTAAAAAAGGAGTGAATGGATTTTTTTCATTGTATGGGGGTTGTGTCCACACACTGCAAAGACACATTTATGCAAACACAATATAAAAGAGAGTTTTGGATCCGATGAGCCCTTTAAGCAACACCTTTGCTTTCCCCACTGTGGACGAACTCATGACTGAGGAAACTGTCATGTGATTAAAACAGATGAATTTAGTGTTATAACAGCAATAACAGAAAATTAAACATTAGAGGGAGTTTCCCAGCATTACTCCTAGATTATCAATCACTGAGTACAGATTCTCATTCATGTTCTGACTAACTGCAAAGAGGACTTG
>JAPDVR010000022.1:4347393-4377393 GCA_026230005.1 Gila orcuttii | reverse complement strand
CAGCAGCTTTTAAAAAATTTCTCCTGTTAAAAGTTCACGTCCCTGGGGCTGCTGGGCGGGAGCAGCCCCGGCCGACTACGAGCTCGTCACATAGGGCGCAGCAGAAGCAGAGTGTCGCGTCTCGTGCTCCCCCTGCTGGACAGTGGGCTCAGCCGCGGCACTCTCAGCCAAAATCTTCCAGCAATAGACCTGATCTGAGGACAGTTATATTAGCTAAGAAGGCTTCGGCTAAGAAGAAGTCCTGACGCTGCGGCGTGCAGGACACTGAGGGTGGTCCCCACCGAGGCGGAAAGGTGTTCACCTCTTTTTACGGTGCCCATTCTTCCTCGGTGCCCTCAGGGGCCCGTTCTGCCAACCCCGCCTTCATGCCGGGGCGCAGACGGTCCCAGCGAGCGCTTTCCCGAGGGACGCTCGCCCCCTCTGAGGGGGGTCTCAGAGCAGTTAAGCCAGTTGTTCCCTGCCTGTGCGCCGTTACAGGGCGCTGCGTTTGCTGCTCAAGTTACACCAGAGGCCAGTCTCGAGAGACTGGTACCCTTAGTAGATTTTCTGGCAGAGTGGAAAAGCCTTCCAAAAATATCTCAGTGGGTCCTGCACACAGTAGAAAAGGGTTATGCTATCCAATTCAGGTGTCGTCCACCAAAATTCAGAGGGGTTCTGCCCACAGTGGTGGGCCCCCGAGCAGGCTCTGGTAATGGAACAAGAGGTGAAAGCGCTCCTTCAAAAGGAGGCTATAGAACGGGTTCCTCCTCCCAGTCTGGAGTCAGGTTATTACAGCCGATATTTCATCGTTCCAAAGAAGGATGGGGGGTTGCGTCCAATTTTAGACCTGCGCATTTTGAATCGCTCGGTAGGGAAGCTAAAATTCAAGATGCTCACTATCAAGCAGATCGTGTCACAAATCAGATCCGAGGACTGGTTTGTCACGATAGATCTAAAGCACGCGTACTTCCACATTTCCATCCTTCCACAACACAGGAAGTTCCTGAGGTTGGTCTTCGGGGGCGAGGCGTACCAGTACAGGGTTCTTCCATTTGGCCTAGCTTTATCTCCCCGCACTTTCACGAAATGCATGGATGCAGCATTAGTGCCCCTGAGGCTTCAGGGCATTCGTATCCTCAATTACATCGACGATTGGTTGATTTTAGCTCAGACAGAGCAGATGGCGGTTCAGCATCGAGATGTCGTTCTCGCTCATATCAAAAAGTTGGGGTTGAGGCTGAACGCAAATAAGAGTGTTTTATCTCCTTCTCAGAAGACCACTTTTCTGGGGGTTGTTTGGGATTCGGTTTCGATGCGGGCGTGACTCTCTCCGACCCGCATCGCTTCGATTCTCTCAGCTGTGAAACAAGTAAAGCTAGGCCAGCTACTCACTGTAAAGCAGTTTCAGAGACTGTTGGGTCTGATGGCAGCAGCGTCCAACGTTATACCTTGCGGCCTGTTGTACATGAGACCGCTACAGTGGTGGCTCAGGACCAAGGGGTTCTCCCCGAGGGGAAATCCGCTCCGCACGATCAAAGTCACGCGGCGCTGCCTTCGTGCTCTGGTCATGTGGAAAGAAACTTGTTTCCTGTCCAAAGGTCCTGTGTTGGGGGCTCTTTGTCGTCGCGTAACGCTAACGACGGATGCTTCCCTCACAGGGTGGGGGGTGGTCATGAGTGGTCGTCCAGCCCAAGGTCTGTGGCAGGACCATCATCTATCATGGCACATAAATTGTCTAGAGATGTTGGCGGTGTTTCAGGCTCTGAAGCACTTCTTAGCAGACCTGAGAGGTCATCATGTTGACTGAGAGGTCATCATAGTTCAGTCAGACAACACGTCGTGGTCTCTTATATAAATCATCAGGGGGGCCTGCGGTCTCGCCGGCTTTACAAGTTGGCCCGTTCAGTCAGACAACACGTCGGTGGTCTCTTATATAAATCATCAGAGGGGCCTGCGGTCTCGCTGGCTTTACAAGTTGGCCCGTCAGATCCTCCTGTGGTCCCAAGGGAGGTTACTGTCACTCAGAGCAATGTATCTTCCTGGGTATTTGAATGTGGTAGCAGACTCCCTGTCGAGGCAGGGGCCGAGGCCGGGGGAATGGAGACTCCACCCCTGGTGGTGGAGCTCCTTTGGTTGAGTTTCGGTCGCGCCGAGGTGGACCTATTCGCTTCCAAGGAGACCACGCATTGTCACCTGTGGTTCTCCATCAGTCATCCAGCCCCTCTGGGGTTGGACGCTATGGTGCAGCCGTGGCCGAGGTCACGTCTGTACGCCTTTCCCCCGATTGCTCTGCTACCGGGAGTTCTGGAGAGGGTTCGCCGGGACGGGGTCAGTCTACTACTAGTAGTAAAAAGAATCGGAGATTTGCAGGCCCTGTCGGTTTCACCCTCGTGCCTGGAATTTTCGCCTGGCATGGTTAAGGCTTTTCTGCTTCCTAGACCAGGTTACGTTCCCAAGGTCCCTACTAATGTTGTTAGACCTACAGTTCTGCAGGCTTTCTGTCCTCCTCCATTTCTATCGTCAGACCAGGAGAAACTTAATTTACTCTGCCCTGTTAGGGCGTTAGGCGCTTATGTCCACAGCTCAGAACAACTATTTGTGTGTTTTGGGCCACCTAGGAAAGGGTGTCCCGCGTCTAAACAAAGAATGAGCAAGTGGGTGGTCGAGGCTATCTCACTTGCTTATGAGTCGGCTAGTCAGCCTTCACCTTTGGCTGTACCAGCGCACTCTACTAGGAGTATGGCTGCTTCTAAAGCTCTATTGTCAGGAGTTTCCCTAAGTGATGTTTGTGATGCGGCTGGATGGTCTTCACTGCATACTTTTATTAAGTTCTATGATCTAGACTTAAGTTCTACCCCTGGGGCACAGGTGCTCTCGTCCTCTGTGCGTTAGTTCTCACATGACGGACACTTGGTCCTATGGCGACGTGGGTATTCGCGTTCCCACAGCGCTTGACGCAGCTCGAAGTTCCCTTGAAAGGGAACGTCTCGGTTACGTATGTAACCTTAGTTCCCTGATAGGGAACGAGACGCTGCGTCGTTCTGCCATACTCCCGGCATTCCCGTTAGCGCTTCCTTCAGGCCTATCAGAAGCTGATGTGCTTGTGTTTTTGGGGTGCTTTATAGTTTCCTGGTCGATGACGTCACCCGCCTCTGACGTTCCATCTCTCCATTGGGCTGATTCCATACGTGCTTCATGACGCACAACGCAGGGGCGTTCCCACAGCAATTGACGCAGGTCTCGTTCCCTATCAGGGAACTAAGGTTACATACGTAACCGAGACGTTTTTGGAAGGCTTTTGTTTTAAACATTTGTTTAAATGTACAAATTCAAGTCATTTTATATTTACATGCAATACTCTTTGACCGAATATTTACTTTGAGGTACCTTCTAAGATTTTAAGTTAATAAATTAGGTCAATGTTAAAATGAAGTCAATAATAATAAATAATAAAATTAAGTTCATGGTCTCTGATGTCAGTTAATGGTCACATGACATAAAATAGATGAAACTTAAAACATTTCATTTTTTTTTAGTAAGTGTTTTATTTTGATTGTTTTTATTTTTAAATTGTTCATTGTAATTTTAAATTTACATAGCTTTTCATTAAACTCATTAAACTGGGAAACCATGACATAATGTAATATTGAATGCACTTCATATTGTTTATGCCATTATACTATTCAAATCAAATGTGATAAATGAGTTAGGTCAAAAGTAATCTAAAATATATATATATATATATATATATATATATATATATATATATATATATATATATATATATATATATATATATATATAACCTTGAATGTGTAATGTAATGTATGTTACTGACTGCATTTTTTGTCATGTAATCTGGAATGTTTGTAAGTGATCACTGACGCAGTCGTGTGGTTTTCTCTGAAATCTTAGACTGGTCCCAGTTCCTGCTGGGATTGGGAGGAAGTGTGTTCCCCTCAAGCATTCCCGAGCGCCGGATAACAAAGACACATCTTGTGTTCAGCAAGTTCTCCAAACGACAACACTTATTCATTCATCCTTGTATTTCTTGTTTCATCTTGATGCATGTCGTTCCCATGGAACAGCTTTTCTTATAGAAATAGAGCTTTTCTGTTTGACTGGATGCTGAGAGGTTCACATGGTTGTCAAATTAACAGTGTTACATCTAGAGTAACATCTTTATTCAGATGTACTGGGATTTAAATGGATTTGGAGTCATCATTCAAAAACAATAATCATATTTTAACTAGGCTACGTGATGTCAGTTTTAATAAGACACATTTTGGGTTGAATTCACTGGGTTTTGTCACATTTCCAGTTTATGATGCGCTCTATAAAGCTGCACCATGACATTTACATTTTTTTTTTATTCAGCAGATGCTTTTATAACCAGCCAATTACAAATGAGGAACATCACAAGTGATTTATCACACTGTAAAAAAAAAAAAAAATGTAATAAAACAAAACAGCTACATATTTTCCAGTTCATGCACACAAAGTTACAAATGCACACAAAATAGACAAACGACAAAAAAAGCAAGCACACAAAAAAATAGGCTTGAAACTTCATAAAACTCATGTTAAACCATCAGAGTGCACTCAAATGTTTTTACAACTATTCAAACACAAAGAATATCATAATGAACAATATTCCTGCAACTTCCTGTAAATTCCCAGCATGTATTGCAGTGTGAAAAAATTCTGACTTTGTTTAAACTTTTTGTTGTTCTGCTTTAAGGACTTTTAGTTTGTATTTTCTTGTTTCCCTGTGTTCTGTTCCTGCTTCTTTTGTTCCCTAATGTAAGTACCTGCTTCTTTCCCATTTCCTAGGTTACTGATTATGCCCTTGTTTGTTGCCATGGCTACTGATTGCTTTGTGTACCTGTTTCTTGTTTTAGTTTGTTTTCTCCTGTGTATTTTAGCTCTACTGTATAGTTTTTACTTTAGTGAAGCTGTTACATTGATTCCTGCCTTCTGGATTGCTGTCTAAACTGCTGTAATCGAGATCCTCTTTCCTTGCCGGAACCATGACAGTTGTTTTGTCCTTTTTGTTAGTTATTTGTTGATTTATATTTTTGTTGATTGTCATTTTTAATGAGGTTTGTGCGTCGAGAGTTGTGGTCTGTGTACAAATATTTGAACAGTATTTCCCTCTGCTTTACAGGTTAATGTCTCCTTCAGAAAAAAATATCACATAGTTCAGACTTAAAGGGTTTGTTCACTCAAAAAACGCTTCCGCTGGAACTAGACTTGCATATAGCAGTTACCGGAAGTCAGTGATTATAGTTTATAAACTGAATAATATGGATACTTTTTGGATATTTATACAAACAATTTTTGGGCTCTCAGATACCATTCACTCCCATTATAAAGCTTGGAAGAGCCAGGATAGTGTTTAATATAACTCTGATTGTGTTCGGCTGACAGAAGAAAGTCATATACACCTAAGATGACTTGAGAGTGAGTAAATTAAGGGATAATTTTCATTATTGGGTGAACTGTGCCTTTAAGAGTCCTAAAACAATATGCATGCTACCAATATGCTAGAAAATTTGTTTACATTTTCTTGCAATAATGGCAGCAGTAATTCATCAAAAGAGGAGGTTAAGAACCAAGGCAGTCACTGGCATCTCATTCCAAATGATATTTTATTTTTATTTATTGCAGACGTGTTAAAAAATGCAAATAAAGTTTAAGAGCTCCTAATAAATACCAGCCTGTTAATAAAAACCTCCAGTGCGCTGCTGAATTTAAACTCCCCTGCATCAGTCAAGCATTCAGTCCTCCATTGAAATAACGCCTAGTTTAGGACATTTCCTAAAATCGAGGTTAATATTCCAGCTCTTCCTCAGAGGTTGCGCTCGCTAGAAACAACAAAACCCACATAAATACAAAAGAACTGTATGAAGCCGTGGTGATGATGATGTAAAACACCAGCACTTTGATTTCGCCGAATCGTGGGATTTTAATATTTATGATTAGAGTTCAGTCTAGACTTTTTTCATCAGATTTTCTGTGTATCTGGTTTCTGAGTGTCTGAGCACTGGTTATTGGTGAAGTGTTCAGGTTCATGTTTATTCTGCATCGGATGCCTTTATCGTTGATGTGTTTTTCCCAGCATATTCTTCACTGGTCCCTGACCTGAATAAATGCCATTACATTTTCAAATACATTTCTTTAGGCATTTCTTTAGCATTTTATGATTGTTAAAGTGGTCTACTGGTACCACCTGGGCAAACGACTTGACAATACCAGTGTTGACATCTTTTAACCCTGTCTATCACCTCTTCCATCAGTTCAGGCCATTCGTGACAAAAAAATATTTATTTCCCTGCACTTTGACCTTCTAAAACACCCTAAAGGATCTTTACTCTTTACCACACACACACACACACACACACACACACACACACACACACACACACACACACACACACACACACACACACACACACACACACACACACACACACACACACACACACACACACACACACACACTCACTCACTCCCTCCTGTCACTTCTTTTCATCCGTTTATATCAGGGGTGTCCAGTCCTGCAAACTTCCTGAAGACCTTGACTAGTTTGTTCATGTGTGTTTAGTAGGGTTGGTGCTAAGTAGGGATAATCCATGGCTAGCTGTGCATTAAATCATTTTAATGTTTGTCGTGGAGGCAAAAAAACACCCGATGCGAGTGCCTTCAAATAGTTTAATGCACAGCTAGCCGTGGATTATCCAGTTTATACCATGGCTATTTGTCAGCATTGACAAGTTAAAGCTGTTATTGACCGGAAGTGTAAAAATGATGGTTGAGCTCGGTAAAGCCGCAGTTTCCTCCTAATCTCTTACTGCTTATCCTTTTTAAAATACAGCATTCTGTGCAGAATTCAAATGTGTCTGAAAAGTTTTCTGGTCTGCGGCGACTCGGTCATATGATCCGCTCTGTGTATTGTGTCTCTGGACCGGAGCGGCGGCGGTTCACGTGACACTAACGTGAAACCAGACTTCATTTGCCCCGATGAAAAGCATATTTACACTGTCTGAATCGTTCCCTATGCACAGCATGTAGAAAATAATAAATGTGTGAACAAGTGATTTCAGCTGCAGCTTCAGCATTTATTTATAGCTTCAAATTCTAGAGAGCATTTGATTGGACAGAAAATCTGATGAGAAGCAGAAGTACAGAGTGATGTCATCAAAATCATTGATCCTTGGTGGAAGTGAGAGTTTTGAATGCTTATATCTTCTAAATGTGAATTCTGTAATTTTATTGAGCACTTTCTTATAGATAACAGTTACACTGACATATTCATACTAAAAGTAAAAAACGTTCATTTTGATTTCATGGGGACTTTGAAACTTAAGCGTTATTATTATACCGTGGTAAATGTTGTCTTGGTGTTTGTGTTAGTTGGCTCTGTGAGGGTCAAATGTCCTCAAACTGTGCACAATGAAACGTAAAATCAACAAAATAGCTTAAAACACATGCTAATGATGTCACATTTGAGCAATATTTCTGTTAATGAATCATGTTAATTTTCTGTATGACCACTGAAATCTCCAACAAATCAATGTTCAATCCACATTAACCAACTAGCTTTTTTAAACGTATTCATTACATGTAGCTATTACATTTATTAATTAATCTTTAATAATCGATATGATAGCCTACATTAAAATTCACTCGAATAGGCTACTTTACAGCTTATTTTGAGCTACATGACTCGATCATATTAGCCCATAAAGATTTCTTTCTGAAAGGATTATTTTTCTTGGCGTCTTCTCTCGGTAGGGCTCTTAAAGAATGGGTGCGAGAGGAGAGAGGAGAGAGAAGGGCAACACTTCTCCAATTTCAACTTCATGGGGGGTAAAGGGGTGGATTTTTATTTCCGAAAATACGGCTCTCCATTCAAAGCTGTATGAACTCAAACCCGCGGCCCCTGGATCAGTCCGCACGGAGAATCTGCGGGAGTTTGTGCTTCATCGACCTCCATTCTGGACTAAATGCATCATTCTAGTCTCTAGGAGAAAACAGTAAATCCCAGCTCTTTCTCTCCAGCTCCTGAAACGCCGCATGTCTGCAGCTTAGACATGATCCTGTCGGCGGATTCAAGGACTTTACTGCTATTTGTGGCAACACTAGTCGCATTTTTGGCCGTTGTCAAATGCCAAGACGAGAATGATCGTGAGTTTACCCACCATTTTCTCATTTTACTCTCACAAGTTTCAGAAAAGTGTTTTCTTAGACTTTAAACGCCAGAGCTTGAGTAAATAATGAAAGGAAATACTGTTCGCGCTGCCAGCTTTATTGAGATATTGTGGCAAATGTATTTGAAGTAGCCTAATACAGATTTTAATGCAAAACAAAGAAGCTAGAACAAGTGAATATTTTCAGATAATATGAGTTTGAAAAAAAGAAGAATTTCTTGTCTTTTTTTTTTGTGCCTATTTTAGGGCATTTCTGTAGTGGAATCATTGAGACTAGTCTGTGTTTATTCTGAGTCTGAAGGTATTCAGGGTATTTCATCCATCAGGTCACCTGCAGGACATTCAAACACACACATGCACAGCACTGATTTATTTACTGAGCAATTGTTTTAATTGTGCAATTGTGCTGATGTCTGTCTGAAGCCCTCCTGATGGCCCTGAGGCTCAGCTGGTCGGGCCCTAAAAGAGCACATTCCTCTGCTGTCAGGGGCCACCGGGGCAAATCCAGGCATGCACAAAACGCAGATGCTCCAAATGTCTTTGAATTGTCAGAATTCAGAGCTGGAGGGATTCAGAAAGCACTACTTTTATATCTCACTCATCCAGAGCGCAAGGTTTTAGAGGTGCATCAGTATTGAGTTCAGAAACGGTGGGCCTCAGCCAGAGTTACTGTTACCCTTCCATACAGTTAAAGTGCTTCCATCTGTTTCCTAAATTACCCAGGGGCTACGATAGTCCAGGGAAAGAAGGAAAGACTGTCTGGCGAAAAGCTATTGGAAAAACATGAAAAGGACAGAAGCAGCTATTATAATTCAGCAAGGCACATTCCTTCGACCATATTTTTGAATTAAAGGGGAAATAAGCTCGCCAGTAAACAAATGAAAAGATATTTCAGTGAGTTTTGTTTTTAAAAGGCAGTAAAAAATGACAATAAAATACAGTTAAAACAAGGTTCGTACAAGGTGATTAAAGTGCTTTAAGTAATTGAATTTGGCCCATACTTGAAGTCACTGTAAAATAAAGTGACTTTTTATGGATGTTTAAGTCATTTCAACTTTAATTGCAGTAAACTGACTTAAATGAGTTGAATCTCGTATAACTTATTTTTTTTTTTGAAAAATACTTAATTATTTTGATGAGTTAAAGCAATGTAAAAACATATGTTGTCATAACTTATTGATAATTTTTTGCAGTTGGAAAACTCTTGAAAACAGCCATATTTATGAAAAATTACTTGAAAAGTGCTTGAATTATTGAAAGACAATATATGTTAAATTAGTGTTTAAGTTTATTGATAAAACAATCTTTTCTCACAAAATGAACGCTACAGCCCATCTGATATGGATATAGAGCCATTTTGCATAGCTATGAGCTCGATATTGCTCATATAAATAACATATAAATATAAGTATATGATACAGCTTTCATTCTTCAGCTCAATCATATATTCATGGGAGAAGAATCAGTTTGAATAAGGAAAGCAATATCTTTGTCATAGTATCCTTTCAATGGTTAAAGTTGCAGTCATTGCATGCGCTGCACTTTATTTGCACCATTTTATTTGTTTATTTTTATTGATCTATTAATTAGAATTTGATAGATAATAAATATATATTGTTTAAAAAGTGAGATTTCTGACTATAGTCCTTGAAAACCAAAAAAGTAGAGCTTAAAAAGTCCTTGAAAGTCTTGGAATTTCATTTTATCTGTACGAACCCTGTTGAAAAGAAGCAATTATGCAGAGGAGAGAGAGAGAAATCTGAGCAAAAGCTAACAATTGGGTTATTGTAGCAGAGAGGCATATGAGTGTTTCCTCATAGGGAGCAGGTCATGGATCGCCTCGTCTGGGTCCATTTGTTAAACCATCAGTCATGGCATCATTTTACATATTTCAGAGGTGTTCAGACTGCAGGCCTGTGGGCTTCCTGACGTCATGACGTTAACCTACACAAAGGTTTGAAAGAGAGAAAAGGAAAGACAACAATCCCTCCCCTCACCTGTGTTCAATTTGGAGTTTTCCTCCATTTTCCACTTCAAAAAGAAAAAGGTGGTGCTAGAAAGAGAATGGTAGGAAGGCTTTTGTGAGGAAGGCCTGAAGCGTGTGTGTGTGTGAGTGAAAGCTGTCTGTTCTTCACTCTCTCTGGCATGTTTGAACTGGCAGCGTACAGAGCCTGCTGTTTAGATTAGGCAAAAGCTTGTGAATTGCTCAGTCTTTACTTTTCAGAAAGGCGTCATTCATCGCCATATGGGGTCTGTTGGAATTTACAGAAAATAAACAGCCTGTAAGGGAAACAAACAGTGCTTGTTTGATTACCCTCGGTCTCTCTCCATTGCCACATTTCCCCTGCAAATTCATGAGCTTGAGAGATTGACCTGCTACTGAAAGACTGAATTTGAGTATACAAAGTGCTGTGTCAGATATAAAATGAACAGACTGACTTTCATTTAATCTTTTAGTCGGTAGGTTTCATGTGGTATTTATCAGTAATCTGGACAGGTCACAGCGGAGGGCAGACGTCATCAGGACAGTTCGAACTGGATCAGATTTTCAAATGATTTTTAATTAGCTGGTTTCATTGATATCAGTTTTGTGCTGCCATCTTGTGGTTTGCATTTGAATGAGCTTGACGATGACAGCAAAGATGGATTATGCATTAATCCTGTGGTTCCTGTGCACAGAAAACCTCAAATTTAATGCTTTCTGCTAGGGGTGGGCGATATCACCAAAATATTTTATCACGATATGAGTATTTCTTTCAAATGTGTAAAAAACTGCATATATTCACTGTGTAAATTAAATATACATTTATTATTTTCAAAGTGAGAGAAAAGTGATTCGGTCAGCGTTGTTTGATTAACATAAATAACACAGACAGCATCAGGAATATTAGGCTGCTGTCACTTTAAGACCAAATGCATGGATCCAATATACTGATACACATGTGTTTTCTTTTTCCACTGTTTACGTTAACTTAAGATATAAATGACTATGTTTACGAGGATCCTTGCAAAGATGGGTATTTTGACACATAAGCAGGGCCTAAAACTAACCTTTTGCCACATCAACAAATGGCCGGGGAATTTACTGGCCATAAATATATTTTACCAGCCATGAAACATAATTAATCCTTACTAAAGTCACAAAAGTTATTCAGTCTAGAGCAGTGAGTGATTTCCTTTGTCTTTTGTTGTTTAATTAACATTAAAAACACAGACAGCTGCAGGAACATTAGGCTGCTGTCACTTTAAGAGCTAATGCAATATACTGTTACACATGTGTTTTCTTTCTCAACTGTTTACGTTCACTTAAAACATAACTGGTTACTTGCCAAGACAGGCATTTTGACATAATTTGGTTTGAATATGTCTGTTCAATCAAAAGTAGACGTGAAAGAGAACTCAATTCAGTTTGTGTGCACTGTCTGAGATGTGGATTTCACAAAACTTTCACTTTCAAAATGAGTTCTCTTTATGCGTTTCAACAGTTTAAAATCACTTGTTTTTAAACCGCAATGCTTAAAAACGCATGCAAATGATAAGCTTTTGTGACAACACAGCACAGCAACGTCACGTGAGCGTAACTGATAGAGACGATAGTCCAAAATGTCTACCAGTTGACAAATTTCTACCCATTAATATGTGTGTGTCTACCGGTATATCGCCCACCCCTGCTTTCTACTGAATGCATCCCACTAATATGATTGATCATGTTACACTAATCATGAAGCATCTATGGCTTGGGTTTTCAAATCCAAATCATAGAGTTTTAAAGTCATTTTGACAGTATGTGCTTTAACTCCACCACTCCTGCTTCTCCTCCTCCTCTTCCTCTGCTACGCTCCTCACAGAAGATCCAGGCAGCTGCACGCAGGACGGACAGTCATATAGTGACAAGGACGTGTGGAAACCCGAGCCATGTCGCATTTGCGTTTGCGACACCGGCTCGGTCCTGTGTGACGATATCACCTGCGAGGAGCTGAAAGACTGTTCCAAACCCGAGATCCCGTTTGGGGAGTGTTGTCCAGTCTGTGCTGCTGACCAGCCCTCCTCCCCTGGTCGTAATTTATTTATTTATCTCTTTTATAAATAAATTACATGTGTATTCATATTGTTTTGATAGATTTGGGTTTTTTAAAAGAAGCATCTTAAAAATGTATGGATGCCTTTTTTAAAGTGAACCCAAACCAAACAATCTGAAAATGAGAGAAGACTAACAACCGAAGACAAAGGGCCGTATCATACACACAGCGCAAAGCAGCGTCAGGCGCGACGCAGGTGTGTTTTGCTAGTTTCAGCTCGACGCAGTTTTCATTTTCACGTCCTGCGCCACGTTGTTTAAATAGCAAATGCATTTTTGCCCATGAACTGCTGATCTGAGAACGAGTGTGTGTTCAGGCGTATTGTTGGAGCGTTGCTGTTTTGAGGAACTGAAATAGACTGAGCCATTGACCAACTGAAACCTGCTCTAAAGTCAATGGCGCAGTATTTATTTCTGTTTTTGTTATTTAAAGGGCGCATTAGTAATACGAGCCTATAGGCGGTTACACAACGCGTATACACTCTTCTTATTACACACACAGGTACGCGCAGCAGCACAAATATAAAAAATTATTTTCTTACAAATTCCGCCATGTACAATAAATAGCGAATCCACGCGAGCGCAACTGGGAGAAGAGACTCTGATTGGTTTATTGCACATTACACCCAAAACACACCCATCACTCATTAAGAGAATAGAGACAAAACACACCCATCACTCATTAAGATAATAGAGACAAAACACTCCCATCACTCATTAAGAGAATAGACACAAAACACACCCATCACTCATTAAGAGAATAGAGACAAAACACTCCCATCACTCATTAAGAGAATAGAGACAAAACACTCCCATCACTCATTAAGAGAATAGACACAAAACACACCCATCACTCATTAAGAGAATAGAGACAAAACACTCCCATCACTCATTAAGAGAATAGAGACAAAACACTCCCATCACTCATTAAGAGAATAGACACAAAACACACCCATCACTCATTAAGAGAATAGAGACAAAACACTCCCATCACTCATTAAGAGAATAGACATAAACACACCTGTCACTCATTAAGAGAATAGAGACAAAACACTCCCATCACTCATTAAGAGAATAGAGACAAAACACACCCATCACTCATTAAGAGAATAGAGACAAAACACACCCATCACTCATTAAGAGAATAGACATAAACACACCTGTCACTCATTAAGAGAATAGAGACAAAACACACCCGTCACTCATTAAGAGAATAGTGACAAAACACACCCATCACTCATTAAGAGAATAGTGACAAAACACACCCATCACTCATTAAGAGAATAGAGAAACCCTTTTAGATCATGCACCGGGAGCGCCGACCATTTTTTCTAGCAAAAGTGGATTCAGACGCACACTAAGTGCACTTGCGCCGTGTACTTTAGACCATGTGCTTAGATCATTAAAATAGGGCCCTAAAATTGTATTGATGCCTTTTTTAAAGTCAATCCAAACCAAACAATTTGAAAATGAGAGAAGACTAACAACTGGAGACACAGTGTTGGCTTTGTCTGGAATGGATATCAGTGGCGGCAGGAGTGATGGACACATATGGGAATGATTTAGAGGGAACTTCACTTGAACAGACACGGTATAGAGTTTCATCTCTGACTTAATGCTTCGAGAGGTTTCTCTTGCTCACCTTTACAAAAGTTTCACAAAGAAAGAAAACAACACAGCATATTTGTCTCTGTCATCCTTCAGACATTGGCATACAGACCTACGTTTCCCGAAAGCATCATAGCTTAGACTGTTTGTGGGAAAGATCTGCTGTCTGAATACAGAATAAGCGGAGCCGGTGCATCAGCCTCCCGCCGCCGACATCTGCTTCAGATCAAACTCTCAGAGCGCCTCAGTGTTTGCGATCGTGCCCCGCGGTCAGATGTGAACGGCACACCAGTCTCTGCCTGGCACGTCAGTGGCAGGTTGTAACTCGCACTCGGTTCACATATGGGCAAACTGTGAACGTTTTTGTATTATCTCTCGAATTAGATTTGGATATATTAGTTTGTTCAGCATTATAATGTCAGATTTAATGTTTACGGCTGGAAGCAGACAAGTATACAAGACATATTTCAGATCTATTATGAAATGCCATTAGGGTGAATGACAATCACTGTTCATTTACGCTGAACCGTTAACAAACATTACTTTACTTTGATTACATTCTGGATATCAGTCAAACTTTGTTGTTTTTTTACTTCAATAAGTTTCTGACATCACAAAATGGACAAAGTTAAGCTCAGGAATAATCATTAAGTCATGCACAAATAATTTTACACACTCTTTTACTGTTGACTGTGATGTTTAGATCTTGATTTGTGGCAGATTCACAATGCAAACAACATCATTACAGTTAAAAAAACATGCAAGAATCATGCAAACAATGTCCTAAGCAATCTGAGTGACTTGCTTTAATCATGCAATGAGTTCAAACAATCATTCTTCAACTCAAATTAACTTTTGATAACTTCATCCGCTCCTGGAATCCATGGACAAGCAAAGACAAAATGTGACTCGTTTGTCTAGTTGAACATTTGGACTTTAAATATAAGGGTTTAAATGTTATGATGTGAAGAATATCGCCACAGAAATGGTGCATATGTCCGAACAATTACGCCACTGATAAACAAAGGACTCTCTCACATCTGGGAAATATGAACAGGTATCATGATCATTATATTCATAATGCCTGAATACATACATGGTGTTCAAGACTCACACTGCATGTGAGGATTCATTCACAGCTGAATGCACTGGATATTTGACCATAAAGTCATTTAGGCTCTGCCAACAAACAGAGCTTAGGATTGCTTTTATATGATGCTGTTTTAACACTCTGTTTTTTATCTTTCATGCCATGTTAATAACAGGCTTGCCAGGTGCTAAGGTGAGTCTGTGTTTAATGTCTGTTTGAAAGTCTGACTGTGTTGTAGGTGATGATTAAGTCTCAGGTTCATCCTGTGTTTGGGCTGAGATGTTAGTTAATGTGTGTATGAGTGTCAAGCAGACGTCAATCACTCAGGGCATAATGTGTGTGTGTGCTGTCGTGTTCATCTGAACAATGACATTTATAATGTGCCGGCTGTAGCATCCCAGATAACACGGAACGTTCACTCAAAGTTATAAACAAATGTTCATAACGTTTGTTCAAAGTATTCTGGATTTTAACAATGTTCTGAAAACATTACACTGCAAAAAATGCTTTTCTTACTTAGTATTTTTGTCTTGTTTCCAGTCCAAATATCTCACATTTCTTAAATCAAGAAGCATTTACTAGATACGTAAAATGACTTATCTGATAAAAAATAAGTAAATAAATAAAGTGAGTTTTTGCTTAAAACAAGCTAAAGTATCTGGCAACGGGGTAAGAAAAATAATCTTGTTTTGAACATTCAGATAACATTCAGAATAACGTTTTCATTAATGTGAATGTTAGCAAAACATTCTTTGAACATCTTTTGTTAGCTTGCATAATCATTTAGAAGGGGTCAGTGTATGCTGTAGTCTTTTTTCTTTTTTTTGCTCTGTTATGGAAATATTTGCTTTAATGTGGACTAATATCTTCTAATATTTCCCTCCATTGTGCAACAGGGACAAAAAGGGGAACCAGGAGACATAACAGATGTAAGCTTCAAGCCATTATCATTGATGTCAGTGTGTGTGTGTGTGTCAGCTGCTTCACCCTGAAAGAGTGTGTGTCCACATTAGAGCTGCATGATTCTGGATAAATTGAGAAACACCTTTTTTTTTAATTAGAGATCACGATTCTCCCACAATTACGAATAGACAACTAAACTGAACAGTCTATTTAAAAAACAATATTTAGTTTGAATTATTATTTTTTAAATTATCTATGTTTGAATGAATGAAGAAGACGTAAAGACTTCACTTGTTTCATTACTGGATGAATCAGCGTTTTTGAACAAATCTCTTGAATGAATGATTCAATGACTCACACATAAAGACTTCGGCCTCGTCTGAAATCACATACTCTCTTGAGTAGGTACTTATTTTGAATAAGTAATTACTTCACGACGGCTAAGAAAGCATGTTCTATCTATATAGTTTGAATGTGTGTAGTATGAATGCGCACATACGCTATGATGTCATTATCATGTGACCTACCAGCGTCAGTCGAGTCGCTTCACTGTCATTAATAAATCCTCTCCCGTGGCCTCATGGGATAGTAAAGCGTCCATCATATGCACACTTCAGAATCTCAGCAGAAGTAGATCATCCGGGTACTTTTCGCCTACTGTTCTTCCAATACTATGTATTCGGACATACTACTTTTTTGCATACTATATAGTAGGGAAGCATGTGATCTCAGATGCAGCCTTCACTAGTTTCATTAGTGGATGAATCAGCGTTTTTGGACAAATCTTTCTAATGAAAGATTCAATGACCAACACATTTTTTAACAGTCATTTGTCGCCACCTACTGGTATAACGATGATTCTTATTTGAAGATTTAAGCATTAAAAGGGGATTTACTCATTATTTAGTTCGCTAGCATGGACATCAGTGTTTATATCTGAACTATAAACTTTTATCCCAGTTTTTCTATGATTATCTGAATGATTGTAAGACAGAATTAATGATACTGTGTGTTGAAAAGACTATATCTACACATGACAACGGCTCTCTCTGGATCAGATCACAGATCTGAATGTTCGCTGTGATCATACTTTTTAAAGCTTTAATAGACATAGAGCCGATTCATTGACATTTTGTAATAAGATTGTATGGGTGTTTGAATCCAGATTGCCATCTTTAATCATGCAGATCTAGTCCAGTTAAACACAACTGATGCAGTGATCCATCAACATGGCACTAATGAAGTCTGCCAGATTCAGTGTGGATTCTGGGGATCTTTATCTTCTTCTGCTGTTTGTTTGAAATGGTAAAGCCTCTCCCAGTCATTAACTGGCGTTCTGTTGATTTTCCCTCAGGTTGTGGGACCGAGGGGACCAGGCGGTCCGATGGTAGGAATACTTCTGGCATTCTTGGGATTCTCTGCTCTTGCTTGTTGCTTGTTAATTTTCCCTCCTTTACTACACAGGGACCACCAGGAGAACAAGGACCTCGTGGAGAGAGAGGAGAGAAGGGCGAGAAGGTGCGCATCACTTCCTGTCTGACTTCCTGTTGTGCTCCTGGCAGCCCATGTGATTGACAGATACGATAACAAACAGAATAAGGCAGTACACGCAGACAAAAAGACATTTACAAGAGAAGAAACATATTTGTTATGCAAGTAATCTTCATGAATAAGTCTCAGGATCACAGTCTTCACTGCAAAAAATATTTTCTTTATCAATATTTTTGTCTTGTTTTGCAGTAGAAATATCCAAACATTCTTGAATCAAGATACATCTACTTGGGAAGCAAAATAATATCTTGTTTTCTTAAAAAAACATTAAATTGAAGTGAGTTTAAAAACTTAAAACAAGAAAATATATCTGCTAATAGGTAAGAAAAATAAACTTAATTCAAAATGAAAACCAGATTGTTTTTTTTACCCTATTGGCAGATATATTTTCAAGTTTTAAGCATAGACTCACTAAATTTTGAAACATTAAGAAAACAAGACTTAATATCGTCTATCAATGTAAAGTATCTTGATTCAAAAATGTTTAGATATTTGGACTGGAAAACAAGACAAAAATACAGAGGAAGAACATATATTTTTTGCAATGTACAGATTCCTATTATCACTTTAATTTGAGCAGCTAAATCAGGGTTTATATCAATTTGAGTCAATGTTTGATTTTTTTTCTTCTAAATTGTAAATAAATTGCATGCCAAAAATGGTCAAAGTGGACCTGAAATCCCCTTTTATTATAGTCCTAAAAATAATGCAGCAGTAATGTGTCATTTGACAGGCTATTTTGACGGCTAATGGGCCGTGAACGCATTATTATTGTTGTTTAGCACACAGTTGTTGCTGGGTGTTGAGTGTTTCTCTCAGATGAATGACACTGACTGTCTTTAGGGAAGTCCAGGTCCTCGTGGTAGAGACGGTGAGCCGGGAACCCCTGGAAACCCCGGCCCTCCGGGACCACCGGGCCCAAACGGACCCCCAGGCCTCGGTGGAGTAAGTGCTTTTAGCTCTACAGACACAGTCAGGCTCCAGATGATATAATCTGATATAAGACCTAAATACCCTAAGTGAGACGATACCCACTGAAATGCAATGAAAAAAAGAGCGAGATCAATAGCTGTCAGATTGAGAGCGAGAGAAATGAAATGAAAAATAAAAGAGAGGGGGAACAGAAAGAGGAGTTTGTCTTTTACCTGCATTCAGCACATCAAATCTCCAGAGCAAAGCTTTTCAAACTGTGTGGGTTACAGATCTATATATGATTACATGACCTTATTTCAGTGACAATTATTTTAGTTTTTTCTCAAGCCACGCATAAACGTAATCATCTCAAAACTAGAAACTTTTACATACATGCTGCTCACATATTATTGTAGCAGAGTTTGTGCTGAATACAGTGTAATCAGACTTTAGCCATGAAAATATCACAAGTAACAGAAATAAGCACAAATGTCAGAGCATGTCAGAACACCTCCAGGTCCCAGAAAACACCTCAGACCCCAGAGGGTTAAAGAGGACATAATTATGCCATATTATTTTGTACTAGAACAGGTTTTCCGTCTTATTTTTTACTAGAACAGGTTTTCCTGCTTGAATGTTGATTATTTTCCTCATATTCTCCATTGTTGCGGCTCCTCTCTTCCCAGTCTGTCAGTAAAGACCAATTTATACTTCTGTGTCGGGTGTGCGCAGTAGGTACGGCGTAGCATACGCACAGACGTGTACCATACGCCGTACCCATCGCCGTACAACTTCGCCGTACCCTTCGCCGTACCCTGACGTGCACCTCCTCAAAAATTTAACTACACGTTGCGACGACGCGGACCGCAAGATCTGTGAATGGTCGGCTTGGTAGCATCGCGCTTCCTCCTTACGAATTTTTAAATTCAAAAGTTCAGTGAAGAAACATGGAAATGGACCAAGTGACTGAGCGATTGGTTGAAGAGGTGTGGAAAAACAGCCATCTGTATGCTCTCTTTCAGTCGACATTGCGTGTAGTAGCCTAAACTCAAAACAGCTGCGAGGAATCTAAACACAGTGGAACATTAAAACCCTCCCCTGCCAACTAGCGTTTCGGCGCTGTAACTGCAGAGCAACACCGACATAACGCAGAAGTATAAATGCTCACGATAGCGTCGCCTATGTGCGTAGCTTATGGCATACACTCGACGCAGAAGTATAAATTGTCCTTAACGCTCTGTTTAGTTCCTGTCTCTAAGAAGCACCTCCTTCTGAAAAGCACACTGTGCTCTGATTGGTCGGCTGGAGCAGTGTGTTGTGATTGGTCGAGCGCTTCAAGTGTGTAACACTGACACTGATATAGAGAAGAACTGGAGCTTTTTCATGATCAAACAGCAACACTACACACTAAACACAGATGAACACTACACACTAAACACAGATGAACACTACACACTAAACATAGATGAACACTACACACTAAACACAGATGAACACTACACACTAAACACAGATGAACACTACACACTAAACACAGATGAACAATACACACTAAACACATGAACATTACACACTAAACGCAGATGAACACTACACACTAAACACAGATGAACACTACACACTAAACACAGATGAACATTACACACTAAACACAGATGAACACTACACACTAAACACAGATGAACACTACACACTAAACGCAGATGAAAAATACACACACTAAACACAGATGAACACTACACACTAAACGCAGATGAACACTAAACACAGATGAACACTACACACTAAACACAGATGAAGACTACAACCTAAACACAGATGAACACTACACACTAAACACAGATGAACACTACACACTAAACACAGATGAACATTACACACTAAACACAGAAGAACACTACACACTAAACACAGATGAACACTACACACTAAACACAGATGAACACTACACACACTAAACACAGATGAACACTACACACTAAATGCAGATGAACACTACACACTAAACACAGATGAACACTACACACTAAATACAGATGAACACTACACACTAAACACAGATGAACACTACACACTAAACACAGATGAACACTACACACTAAACACAGATGAACACTACACACTAAACACAGATGAACACTACACACTAAACACAGATGAACACTACACACTAAACACTGATGAACACTACACATTAAACACAGATGAACACTACACACACTAAACACAGATGAACACTACACACTAAACGCAGATGAACACTACACACTAAACACAGATGAACACTACACACTAAACACAGATGAACATTACACACTAAACACAGATGAACACTACACACTAAACACAGATGAACACTACACACTAAACACACTACACACTAAACACAGATAAACACTACACACTAAACACAGATGAAGACTACACACTAAACACAGATGAACACTACACACTAAACAGATGAACACTACACACTAAACACAGATCAACACTACACACTAAACACACTAAACACAGATCAACACTACACACTAAACACAGATGAAGACTACACACTAAACACAGATGAACACTACACACTAAACAGATGAACACTACACACTAAACACAGATGAACACTACACACTAAACACAGATGAAGACTACACACTAAACACAGATGAACACTACACACTAAACACAGATGAACACTACACACTAAACACAGATGAACATTACACACTAAACACAGATGAACACTACACACTAAACACAGATGAACACTACACACTAAACACAGATGAACATTACACACTAAACACAGATGGACACTACACACTAAACACAGATGGACACTACACACTAAACACAGATGAACACAACACACTAAACACAGAAGAACACTACACACTAAACACAGATGAACATTACACACTAAACACAGATGAACACTACACACTAAACACAGATGAACACTACACACTAAACACAGATGAAGACTACACACTAAACACAGATGAACACTACACACTAAACACAGATGAACACTACACACTAAACACAGATGAACATTACACACTAAACACAGATGGACACTACACACTAAACACAGATGGACACTACACACTAAACACAGATGAACACAACACACTAAACACAGAAGAACACTACACACTAAACACAGATGAACACTACACACTAAACTCAGATGAACACTACACACTAAACACAGATGAAAACTACACACTAAACACACTACACACTAAACACAGATGAACACTACACACTAAACACAGATGAAGACTACACACTAAACACAGATGAACATTACACACTAAACACAGATAAACACTACACACTAAACACAGATGAACACTACACACTAAACACAGATGAAGACTACACACTAAACACAGATGAACATTACACACTAAACACAGATGAACACTACACACTAAACACAGATGAACACTACACACACTAAACACAGATGAACACTACACACTAAACGCAGATGAACACTACACACTGAACACAGATGAACACTACACACTAAAAACAGATGAACACTACACACTAAACACTAAACACAGATGAACACTACACACTAAACACTAAACGCAGATGAACACTACACACTAAACACAGATGAACACTACACACTAAACACAGATGAACACTACACACTAAACACAGATGAACACTACACACTAAACACAGATGAACATGGAAACAAGGATGCTAGGTGCTCTTTAAATCAATCTCTGTCCAAGAGAACTCAAGCAGATAGCAAAACAAAAGTGTGTATTTTTCTCTCTCTCAAGGAATATGAGGACTTGCATTGTTGTTTTACATTTAGACGATGTCGAATGATTTTTCTCTTTTCCAGAACTTTGCGTCTCAGATGGCCGGGGGATTCGATGATAAAGCAGGAGGAGCTCAGATGGGAGTGATGCAAGGACCAATGGTGGGCGCTCATCATCACATCATCATGTAGTGGAGATCGTGTGCTATTTCAGATTGTACGGTCCAGAGCTGTGAATCTTCAGTGGCCTCATGATATCATTGCGTTTGCGTTTCAAAGTGTCATGATCTGATTTCCAAACCAGTGAAATGCAGCGATTCATGATACCCAAAAATGCTATATAACACTTCTGACTTTAAATGTTTATTATTTATAACTTAATTATATAGTACTTTTTAGGTTAATTACACAATAACAATAAAAAATTGTATATAGTTAAAAAAATTATGATTAAATAATAACTAAATACAGCTTTGAAACTATAAAAAAGAACAGAGAAACACAATACAAGCAATAATCAAAGAATTTACACTGCAAAAAATGATTTTCTTACTCAGTGTTTTTTGTCTTGTTTTCCAGCACATATAAATATTGTTTACTGAAAAATGTATCAAAATTAAGTGTCTTTTTTGCTTCAAACAAGAACAAATAATCTTGTTTTCCCTTTGAATTAAGTTTATTTCTATGACCCAATTAACAGATATTTGTTCTTAAGCATGAAGTCACTTTATATTGTTGACTTTTTTCAGAGAACAAGTCTTAATATCTTCAGTTATTTTGCTTCTCCAGTAAATGTATCTTGATTTAAGAATGTTTCAATATTTGTACTGGAAAACAAGACAGAAATACTGAGGAAGAAAATCATTTATTTGCAGTGTAAGCGTAACATCTGGCAAAAGTCCTGCTTTCTCACTGCACATATCCTGTGCAATAAACCCACGATTGCCCTAGTCGTGTGTGTGTGTGTGTGTGTGTGTGTGTGTGTGTGGCAGTTCAAAAGTTAAGCTAAATTATCAATTCTGAGATTCTTTAGAATTGATTCAGAATCTCTGAATGATTCACAGTGCATCGGAGAGCAGATTTTTTGTTCTAGTCATTAAAGTCATTAAAACTGATTTAATTTCCACGTTTAAGCTGTGAACCGTCACCCCTCTTTTGAACACAGGTCTGATCTTAAATATTTGTAATTGATGAATGCTTTGGAATATAGACCTAATGGTGGTCTCTTTTAAAGACGACACTCAGCAGATTATTGCAGAAAAGCACTTGAAAATCTACAAAAAAAAGTTTTACACAAGTTATAGAAGTTTAAGTTTACAGTAAGACAAATGTGCTGAACTGAACATTTTTCAAATCAAAGCCATGTGTCTAACCAAGTTGTGTTCCAAATTTTGAAGTTTATATTACAAAAATTTATCACGCTAAAAGGATTAAAGGTAGCCTACTGTTTCCATGTTAACCCAATGTCCAATTTCAAAACGATAATTTGTGAGTGTTTAAGCTTTCGAATGATACTAAAATATGAAAAACGGCAATAAACACTGACAGTTAACAGACTAAAATTGGGTCAGTTTTTCAAATATTGAAGTAATTTACAAAGTGAAATCAGGCTCTGATAGAATCAGAATAGAGTATTTTGATGATCTTCAGCTAATCTACATTTTTTTCAGTCGTGTTCTCCATGTACATACTATATAGTTATTATAGTATGTAATTGCAATAACAGGGTAATAACTTGGTACTACCCCTAAACTGGTAACACTTTACAATAAGGTTCATTAGTTTACTACCTTAGTTAACATGAGCTAAGAATGAACAATTCTTCTTCAGCATTTATTAATCTTCATTAATATTAATTTTAAAATTTACTAATACGTTATTAAAATCAATAGTTGTGTTTGTTAACATTAGTTACAGCGTTTGATGCATTAACTAATGTTAACTAATGAACCTTATTGTAAAGTGTTACCCCTAAACCTAACCTTAACCCATGTAGTTACCTTATATTACCCAGTACTCACTTCTGCAAGTACACTATAAGTACACATACTGTAAAATAAAGTGCACCCTCATTTCCCCCAGCATGCAAACATCTGAATGTATATTTTTTTGTCCCGACTGACATAAGAATATTTCATAAGCTCCTTCACAGGCTCAATTATGTGACGTGCAGGAACACATAGAGTGTTTTAACAGTTCTGGGAAACTCCCACTGCGTACACGTATATATCAGTGTCTTTAAACACTCGAAGGCTTTCAGGAGCTCAGACTCATTTCAGCACGTGTGATTTTACTGTGGTTTCAGGAGATGATACCTAAATATCCTACGTTTTCTTTGCCTACCGCTCTTGTTAGTAACATGCAGCCAAATAGTTTTTTGAATAAAAGTCAACAACAAATATTACTAAAAAATGCAAAAGCACTGATTAATGTGGAAAATCAGTCAGGTTCAAAACCATTATAATTATGACCTGTTTTTTATGATCATGCGGTGGTTTAGTGCACCATTTGTGGCTCTGAAACATTTAATTGCTGGTAAAGTCACACAGGTTCAAAGCGCTTAAGCTGATGTGTGTGTGAGTGTGTGTAATCTCAGTGTTTCTGCTTCAGCGAGTCGCTCTGATGTCCCGAGGGAACGTTCCCATGAAGACATCACGATATAACCCACAGTATCTCATTATATCCCTGTGAAAGCACTAACTGATTTCTGTTGTTCTGTTTGTTCTTCAGGGTCCGATGGGTCCACGAGGACCACCAGGCCCCAACGGATCTCCTGTGAGTATAACCCTCAACAAACACCTCATCCGTGTGACATATGTATGATAATAAGTTATGATACGACTGAAATGTGAATGTGAATTTATATCCTTTGAAAGACAAGCAAAAATAGCATGTGTAAGATGATCCTTAGCTTCCTGAAATTAATAATAACATCTCACACACACACACACACACACACACACACACACACACACACACACACACACACACACACACACACACACACACACACACACACACACACACACACACACACACACACACAGGTTAGCAGCAAGTGGTTCTCATCCTCTCTGTACAATCTTCTAAAAAGGTTCTAAATAGAACTCTAGGGTTCTTGACTTAATTTTAAAGAACTCTTTATGTCACAAAAAGGTTCTATATAAGGAGAAATTACTTAAATGATTGCATAATATTTTCATGTTTAACGGGTTGTTTACATTTTTTCTAGTAATAAAGTATGTTTGCGAGCTGTTTAATTCAATTAATAAAAAAATTTAAAAAATTAATTAAAACTAAATCCATAAAATGATGGGAAAATATTCATAAAGCGTCTGATGTAACACTTTAAGGTTCTATATAGAACCTTTTCTTCAATTAACGTCTCCTAATTAGATGCATTGTGAATCTTTTCTATGTTAATCAGAGTTTTTGTGCTAAACAGCCGTGACATTGATACGCGACAATTCAATTTTAGTAACGGTTTCTATTTCTGCGATGTCTCGTTTGGAACAACAACATATCAACTATGAAAATGATAATCTTAGGTACTGATTATGTGCTTTATTTAATGTTAACAGAATTTATTGTGAGTTTGAATACTTTTTTTATGTGACCATTACAGCCGTACTGAAAGTGACAATGGATAATTGAAAATAAATGAATGGAAACAAGAATGTTGAAATGTGAACAAACAAGTGTGTTCAATGACAAAGATTGTTTCAGTCGCTCATTATGTATTTTATCATGTTAAAATGTGTAATATTTATGAATATGATTATGTACTTAACCATTTGGTTGTGAGTGCAGTGCGCTTGTAGAGACTCCGCCCACACGCTCTTCCCGATTGGCTGTGATTTTTGATTGATTTTGTCGCATCTCGTAGTCGTGTCATATCTAATGTGGACAGACAAATTGCTTGTTGTTTGAATCTTATCACATCGCGTTTGGATTGGACACAGTCTAAGAATGAAGGACTTTTTCCTTTTACCATCATGCAAGCAGATAATTAATCTCTTTCTTCTACATAAAAAATATGTGTTTTTCATATTTTTCATATTAATTTCATATTAAATGAAAAAAAAAAAGTTTTCTTGTTAATAACTATGCCATTTATATGAAGGGTTACATTAAAACTAAGTGATATTCTTGGAAAAAGTATGTCTCTATAGTAAACACACACGCGTCCTGTGTTTCAGGCTTTTACTCCAGCAGTCTAATAATACTTCTCACTGTACACATACTGATCATATAAATATTGTTTCTGGCATGAGACTGGACTGAAAGTCTGTGATGTGAATTCGGTCTCTGTTTGCTGCAGGGTCCACAAGGATTTCAAGGCAACCATGGAGAAGCCGGAGAGCCCGGATCATCTGTACGTATCCAACCGAAAAAGCCTCATTACTGACGATTACAGTCAAACTCCCTGTGTGCAAATGCCACTTCATTTAGCCGTAATAGTCCTAATCATAACAAGCCTCTCTAGATCTTGAGTTTAGGTCAGTGAGCCGGCTGAACGTTTATGAACTTTTTTGGTAACGCTTTACAATAAGGTTCAATTTGTTAACATTAATTTTTATGCTTGAATATTGAACAAACAGAGTATTTTCCTCATATTCTCCATTGTTGCGACTCCTCTCTTCCCAGTCTGTCAGTAACGCTCTGTTTACTTCCTGTCTCTATGAAGCTCCTCCTTCTGAAAAGCACACTGTGCTCTGATTGGTCGGCTGGAGCAGTGTGTTGTGATTGGTCGAGCGCTTCGAGTGTGTTTGGGAAATGTCCCGCCCCTTACCATAACCGCCAGTTTAACACACTACTAACTAACTCAACCAGGCCCCGCCCCTTTATTCTGCGTATGAATTATTATAATGAGGAATATTGTGACGTGTTCGTTCCTGGAAGAAACTCAAGAATACAATGGAGGCGTTTCAGGGAGTTATATTTAGCCAACTAACATTCACAAAGATTAATAAACACTGTATCAAATGTATTGCTCATTGTTAGTTAATGCATTAACTAATAAGACCTTATTGTAAAGTGCTACCATTATTTTAATGCACAAAGCACATATTAAGCACTGAATACATTGTTCTTAACAATCAGTGTTTTCACTCATATCTCAAATCGTTCACATAATTTGACATTTTTCTTTTCTCCTGATAGGGCCCAATGGGTCCCCGTGGCCCTCCTGGTCCCTCAGGAAAACCAGGAGATGATGTAAGTATTCTCACGTCAGTATTTGTAAGCGTCCTCATGATTAACCGGCTCACACTGTTATATGATTCTTCCTCATATGTTCTGTAAAGACGCATGATCAAATCACCCACCGAACGTCACGTTAAGATTATTGTTCTGTGAACTTTCCCGAAGGTGTTTTTCTCAGTAATGCTGACTCCAGCTGTTCTTCTCTTCAGTCTCCATTCCTTCCACTTCTCTTGCCCACATCACACACACACACACACACACACACACATACACATGAACGCAACAGACACAGACAAGTGTCTTAAAGTCACTTGTGCCAGCAAATGTCTATTAAATGTGGTTTAAAAGACAGTTAATATTCTGTAATATTATTGATTTAACTGCACTGACAGTGTCTGAACAGAATTGAGCTGAATAATGACGCTATTGTTTTCTATAGAGCTGCTTTATTATAGATAAAATTTAATTTGTTTTATAATTGATTAATTTTGCAACATTGACGCTTTTATTTTCCTGTTTATTATTGTGAAACTGCTTTGTAAGGAAACTTGTTTCCGCCACAGAATGAAAAATAAAAAAGGTAATTGCGACTTTTTATCTCACAATTGCGTAATATAAAGTTTGAAAAATAAACTTGAAAATAGACTTTTTTTTCAGAATTGCATGTTTATATCTCGCAATTCTGACTTTATAACACGCAATTGCGTCTATAAACTTGCAAATCTGAGAAAAAAGTTTATTTCCTTGGACTTTTGGACTTTATAACTCACAATTCTGACTTTATATCTCGCAATTCTGAAAAATAAAGACGTAAACTCGGAATTGTGAGATAAATTCACAATTATCTTTTAAAATGTTTTATTCTGTGGCGGAAACAAGCTCCCATAGCTTTGGCTAAATCTTGTTGCATAAAGCGCTATAGATATAAATAAATGTGAAAGGTGTGTGTGTCTTGTCTGTGGGTTCCCAGTTAACTGCAGCTTTGATGTAGAAGCATGAATGCAAATCTTTGATTTCCTGGTGGGTTTGTAGTTCCAGTCTTCCTCCACAAGATGACATGAGCACAGAAGCGCTCGCTGTCGTCAGACTTGGTGTGCGACTGAAAACTGAATCTAGGATGTGTTTCTCTTGTAGGGCGAACCTGGCAAACCTGGGAAAGGTGGTGAACGTGGACCTGTCGGACCTCAGGTGAACCGCTTTAAACTCAGCGTTAGAGTGTGTGATCCATGTGAGAAGTGCAGAGATGCGGAGACTCAAGGTTTTGCCCAGATGTGAGACGCAGCTGTGGCCTTAGGCCAGAGAGAGAAAGAAGAGACGTCTGAATACTTCCATTCACCTCATACCTCTCTCTCTCTCTCTCTGAACACAGGGAGCTCGTGGATTCCCAGGAACACCAGGTCTACCTGGAATCAAGGGACACAGAGTTAGTGCACTTTTTCATCAGTCTCTTTAAGGCAGGACACTACAGGTGAACAGGGTAAAAACAGGGCTTTTCACGCTAAATTGCTCATAATTAACAATTAATCTTGGGTATTTATAAACTGCTGTACAACTGCGCTAGCAATACACATCATCATTATATTTTGCCGACTGTACTATAAAGAATCCGGAATGGATTTTCAGACTGTAAACGGTCTCTTCTTCAGTCCAATTGTTGCATTTTTTGTCACAATTTTGACTTTTTTCCTCTCAAATGCTGAAACATACTATTGTTTAAATTCAACATGCAGTTTGTCTGAGCAGGGTTTCATAACTAGCCCCGCTTTAAAATTAGAAGAGTAGTGAAACATTATTTTAACTCTGGGTTAAAAGCGGGGTTTAGAACGTAGATAAACTGGGTTTAAAGGGACAGTTCACCCAAAAATTTAAATTCTGTCGTCATTGATTACTCGCCCTCTAGTTGTTCCAAACCTGTATAAATGTCCTTCTTCTGCGGAAATTAAAGGAAGATATTTTGAAGAATGTTTGAAATCAAACAGTTGATGGGTCCCATTGACTTCCATACAAAATAAAAAAATAAATGTCCATACTATGGAAGTCAATGGGGCCTATCAACTGTTTGATTTCAAACATTCTTCAAAATATCTTCCTTTAATTTCAGCAGAAGGAGGACATTTATACAGGTTTGGAACAACTAGAAGGTGAGTAATCAATGACAGAATTAATTTTTTTCGGTGAACTGTCCCTTTAATAAAAAGGGAAAAGCCCTTCTGTTATTGTTTTCTGAAATATGTTTAAATATGCAAATTAGGCATTACCTAATTCCCAGAACAGAAATCTGACCGTTGATTAAAGTCAGGTTCAAAATTCTTGTTACGTTTTGTTGACATATTAGAGTTAAAGTTTTTTTACAGAGGGTTTTTACATGTTGTATATCTCTTTTTATCACTCCATAAATAAAAAAGAAGCTTGTTTCTACCACAGAATAAAAATTAAAAAGGTAATTGTGACTTTGTATCTCACAATTCAGATTTTTTTTCTCACAATTGCGAGAAATAAAGTCAGAATTGTGAGATAAAAAGTCACTATTATCTTTTAAATTGTTTTATTAAGTGGTGGAAACAAGCCTCCATAGAAAATAGTCAACTGCCAAAAAAAAAAGAAAAGATAAAAATATATTTAGGAATACTATTTTGTTTAAAGCAGGGTGAATGATATATGAACAAACTTTCAGAAT